>APFE031310161.1:91275-102980 GCA_000404065.3 Pinus taeda
GTGGTCCCATATGAGTTTATGTTCTGAATGTTTAAATGCTGAATGCCCTGACTTCCATGTAAGGTTGATTTCATTGTTCTATTGAGGTGTTTTTGACTCCATAAGCCTAATGGATAGTTGTTTAATGTGTTTCCACCATTCATATTTTTCACAGTTGTTCTATAAGAGTTAGCCATCTTATCTTTAATCAAAATCATTAATCCATTAAGAGAGAGCCCTCTCAGGTTGAGGAGGCTAGGCCTCAGCCTAAAGTAGGTTTGAAATAGTTACTTGAGGTCTTCCTGGTCTGCAGCCTTCTAGGGTCTGATTTTGAGATAACACATCCAATCAACAATATTTTTGTTGTTCCTCTTAAGGAATAGTAGCCGTTCCATTTAAGGAACAACAATTTAGCATGCTTGTGTTTTTTCTATTCCATTTAAGGAACAACAGTCGTCTCTTTTAAGGAATAGCAGTCATTCCTTTTAAGGAACAACAATTTTTGGGCAAACTAGTCAAAAACAAAATGCCACTTTCCACGTACATTTTGAGGCCTTCCCCTTAGCCACATTGAACATGCAATAGTTCATTGGAAATCTTGTCAAGTCTACTTTCCAGAACATCTTGGATTTTTCAATTTGGAGTTCATTTTCCCTATGAAAAGTCCAATCCCCCAAGACTGGTCAAAATGTGCAGAATGAGGCTGCCGAAATGCATAGTGATGTTGCAGTCAACTTTTGAAGGCCTTCCTCAACTCCAAATTGAGCTCATTATACCTTACTGGAAAGCTAGTTGTGTCTACTTATCAGTTAACTCATCAAGAAAGTCATTGGGTCATTTAATATAGGAAAAAAATTGATTTTACCAACGTCACTCCAAAGGTGCACTAACCCTCCTGAGGAAAATGATGTTTTCGACGTTTCTCCCAAACCATGAAACCTGTGTAAAAAATAAAATAGGTTTTTCTTCTTAAGTCAATAATGAACAAAAACCTCCCTCACGTTTCTGAAATACATCTTTTATTGCCTAGAAACACAATTTGAAGAAAAACCATCCTTTATGTGTGGTGAATGGCTTGTTCCTTGGAATGACTTCTCGACAAATGATGGAGACCTGATGTTTGATGATATGAAATGGCCTCATACCTTGCGATATTCATCATACCTCCTCTTCTCAGATATCTCTAAACAAAACTTATACGTGTATTTTCCTTTGTTGTTCCCTACAAGGAACATCACTTTTTTTAGTGTTTTTGTTGTTCCTTCAAAGGAAAAGCACTTTGGAGTATTTTCAAGAATAACCCTTCTATCCTCTTGTGGGATTATTCCTAGTTCATCTCAACCACATTTTACTGATTTCCTTTCATGGCATGAAGTACACTACTTTTATGAGGACAATAATTATCGATTCTATTGAAGCAAGTTAATATCATTCACGTTATGATATTTAATAGGACAACTCCTTGATGATAGATTATTTTCAAAACGGACACAATTATTTATATACTACTTTACTGCATTATTTTCTGCTATATATGATACTGATTGATCATATTAATACCATGCTGCTTCCACCCTTCCTGGTTATAATCTTATTTGTCTATAATAAATGAGATTATGGGTATATTTTTTTCTATTGACATGTTCAGCTTCTTCCACCATCCCTGCTCTTAAGGAGTACTGAGTCTCCCTCTTTTTATCATAAAAATGTGTAATAATAACAAAATTTTGTTCACAGATGGAGAATAGGGGGTCTCATTACAAGCCAACCTACCATGTTCATAAGGTTGTAACAAAGTGACATTCCCATTATGGCCACCACACCAGGGTTATGATCCATTGGATAGCCAAATTATCCTTGGAACAGGAGGTCTCATCACGAGCCGGCCTGATCACTTTTGCTACATCCCAGTGAATGGTAGTGTGGTTATCTGGTTACCATGCCAGCACACTGATCTCTTCTGTAGAACAACACTGAAACTCTCCATTTATAAATTGAGGATCCTAGCTCATACGGGTTAAAAAGAAACCCTGCTGAGGCTATGGACACCTATTGGTAGTAGAGGCTCTGCTAATGGTATTGAAATTATATCTTATCGTCAGTTATTACTATAATACACTTTTCTTATTCTTTCTTTTTATCAGAGAAGTTATTTCCTTTTAATTTTTCCCTGCTTTGAACCTTTACGCATGAGAAATTGTTTTTAGATCAATCACATCATTTTCAGCTAGAATACCGTCAGCAAAGCATCTTTTTGGCATATTGTTGTCATTTTTCTGTTTCGCATAACTTATCATCAATCCAAAGCATCCTATCTCTTATTCATAACTATCTTTACATACTCTACTCTCATTATAACCATAACTCTCGTCGTCCTATCATTGATATGTGTACTCTGTTTCATTTACTACTGTATTGTTCATTCCCTTGCCTTGTCTTCAGCATAACAATTTTTATAGGCTTTATGGTCATGGAATCCCTTTTCGAATTGGAGGGGGGGATGTATGCATTATGGGATAGCATGTGATATAATTACTGCACTCTTCCATAACTTGTTGATTTGACAAAATATTAGTATTGCATGTATACAAAAGATTTTATGATTGAAAATTTTGCATGCATCTTATCTGTTGCTATTGAAAACTAACACTATGGATTCAAGAACATTGTACGCAAAATAGTGATTTTTTTACAGGAGAACAACAAGCATGGGGGGGAACTCTATTCACAGCATGACCACACTATTGCAACTAACAGAAGACTGAGGCTCGAGCAACTCGTGAATGCGAACAATTGTTCAGACATGATGTGCTTGCCTGGATTCCACCTTTTGCATCAGTTTCAACACTAACTCTGCCTACATTAGCTTCAACAATGCCAGTCCATACATCTCATTCTACATTTTTTTCGGAGGTAAAAATTGAGGTAAAAAAGCATAATTTTCTGATTTATTACGAATTTAGGAGAATTTCAAGAAATCCATTGAGCATTACTTATCATCATTCGTTCCACATCTTTACCACTTCCCATTTTTCAGAGACATGTCTTCTTTCAGTTTGGGGGAGTGTTTCTTTCATCCATTTCTTTCTTATGACCATGTCATTAATATTCTTTATCATCCATTGATCTTCTTATTCATTCTCGACACCCCCTTATTCCATGTTGTTTTACACCAAGCATAGATTTCAACAGATGGTAGTGCCCACCTCAATTTGTTTTCTAGCATTGCATGAGGGCATGCTAATTCTCCAGTTTGGATGAGGAATTGCTACACATGATGAATGTTTTCTACTTTCTTTCTCATTTAAGGCATACAATTTCATTTTTATACAGTGCAGAAATTGATTGGCGTATATCTTTAAAACTATGAACTGAATTCTTGCGATTTTTGGATAACAAATACGTATCATTAAAATACAAAAACCCAGAAAATTTCAAGTTAAATTAGTTCATAAAATTTAGGAAATCATGCATTATCACCTACAACCATTTTGTTTATATCTCATGATCCGTGCATCAAAACGATCTGATTTTTGGATCATAGAAGCATTAATATATAATAAATCTACTTGCAAAATTTCAGCAAAATCTGGTTTGTAGTTTTTAAGAAAATGGTTAGTGAAGTTTGTTGTTACTTATATCATATTTTACTACAAATTCATATACACATAAGTTGAATGTCAATGAAAAAATTGTTACGCCTTCATCAACATTGCTAAAATTGAATATTCATTATTTTAGGAAGAATTCATTGCTTGGTTAACACAGAGTCTTTCGGTTGCATGAGGACATGCAATATATTCAGTTTTGGGTTGCATGGGGACATGCAATATATTCAGTTTGGGGTATGTTGGGCCATTAATATTTCATTATTATTGTCACTTTTTAACACCTATTTCATCCATTTCTACCCTTCTTTATCATGTCATTTATCATGATTTATCATATAATCCCCTTTTATAATTATTATGCTGTTATGGATAAATATTATTTCTTCTCCTTTATTTTTAATAAATTGATTATTATGCATGTTTTTAACAATGATGGTTTATTAATAAATTGGTTGTAACATCACTCACCATTTTAGCCTTCAAGATATTTTCCATATTGCAGATTTGATCTCCAACTCATCATTAAATGTGCCAACTCGGAAATTCACTGGAATAAGAAGTGACAATTTTGCATTGCACGTTTTGGGCAAATGGAGAAGAATCTGGAAAATCTGAAACATGGGTTTTGTCCAAAACGGACCAAATCAGTCTTAAATTGAACCATTTTCCGAAATTTGGTTTGTATTAAGAGAAACAGAAGGTTCTCTAAATACGTTTTTCTCAAATTCATTGTTGTGGCCGTTTTCCAAATTATCTCAGTTGCAATACCAAATTCGACTTGTTCCTGTTGAATGTTGATGGAAAGATATTTCAGATATGATCTTGTTGATCAATTTGTTGTGAAAAATCCAATTTTGTAATGGGAATCACATTGTAATCATCTCTATTGTAACAACTCTCTGCTCTCTGTGTATTTAAATGAAAATAGAGATCAAATCAAGCAGATGGGAATTATGGGGAATTAAATGGATTAGTAGATTAGAGATAGATAGGATAGGATAGGAGGAGAGGGGGATGGAATGATTATTATTATGAATTGTAATTTTATTTGCAGACTCTCGCTGCCGAGAATACACAACTTACTGTAACGCTTCCCGATTTGATGATTAATGTGTAAGTAGAGTTGTTGTTCCTTCGCATCTCCTAAAGTAATATGGCAGTATTCACCGGCGGCTAAAGGCCCAGCTCCTGGTGGATCTACTTGCTATTCCTATACCATACAGTGTGGTTTACCTAATTTCTGATTTCTGCAAGTGTGGTTTGTTTAATGATTACTCTCTGCAATTGAATTGCGTTGCTGTTCATTTCCCTCATAACAAGATCATTGCTTTCTGTAAGTATATTGTTCTGTTGTTCATTCTAATTACAGAGCTTCGTTGTTCATTTCAGTAAATTAGTTTTGATGTTCATTGCAATTACATAAGATTTTTTGTTCATTCCTATTATATAGCTTTGCTGCTCATTTACTTTCTGCAATCATCCGGTTTTTCCTTTTAGCATTCTTACAGTTAACAAAAATATCTTATTTACATAATTTGTAGAGGTATTGTTGACTTACTTCATTTTCATTTCTAATTTGGTTATTTAGTGTGGTGCGTGTGAGATCAACAACTATAAAGAACATTGGCTATTGTTGTCAAAGCTCTCAGATTGGGGATCTTATTTATGCTTGATTTAGTTTACATTAGTTAAACAAGGAATGAGTTATTGTTGTTGTATCCTTGACTAATAATTGTTGTTACTTTGTCGAATAAATGATTTAGTTTCAGAGCATTGAGTTTCCTTTAATTGCAAGTGAGTTTTATTTAAAGCATTTGTTTACTCTTGTATTTGAAAGCACTGTACTGCAATTTAGAAACATTACCCTTGAGTAAATAGCAGCCACAAACTGTGTACACTCTTGAAATAGAAAATCTTGCCTAGATTGATAATTAATGTGGGATAGATAGGAGTTTTAAAAGGAACCTTTTATCAACCAACGACACTCGTGCACATACTCCATGTATGATCTATTCGCAACGTGAAATGTCACGCTACCTGCGAACTTTGCAATTGTAAAAAGGATTGTTCATAAGGGCATATCACAAACATCCTTGATGTTTACCTTTCCATCTTTTCTAGGTTGTGTACCTAGCCAACGGAATTGTCGGATGTAGTTCCTCACTTATTCACCCCCACGGGAAGAACCAAAAAGAGAAATGGAGGCACCATGTCTTGACAGTCCTATGAGAAAGTAAATATCATCTATCAATATAGGGAGCACTTTCTCCCCTATGTGAAAAACATGTTCCACTGGATCCCATGAATGAACAAAGAACTGCAATAGTTCTAATTGTTGCCTCATCCTAGATAACCTGAAATATTTGAGTAACCCAAAATCTCTGAGGGCCTCAATAGTACCAGTATCATTTAGGGAAACCATATCCTATTCTTCATGTTCTCTTTCATTCCATGTGATAGCCACTTTGATCCAATCAAAGTTTGAAATCACACCATAGGCTTAGTTAGGATCCATTTCATGCAGAAACTAAAGAGATTTTGGGTAGAAATGATGAATCAAATTTCTAAATTGTGCCCAACACACCCCTGATATTTAGATAGTGTGATTAAGAGTAGTTTTCCTTCTATTTGACTACTCTACAACACTGTTTTCGATGCATAAGGGTGCGTTGATCCTAGGGCGTGATATATTTACCCTAGGGACCCCAAAACCCTATTTTTTTTCCTGAAATTGAAAAAGAATGACCTTAAATGAAAGAGAATAGGTACATCTCCTACCTAGTCCTAACAGCCTGAAGAATGATCCACAGAATCTTCCACAATCAACTGTTGAAGTTTGAGGTAAAAAACTGGTTCAGAGCACAAAATTGAATGGTAAATGTCAAATGGTAAAATGACTTGGTAAATTCTTGTTTTATGGTTATTTCATGTTCATTAAATGAATAAACTATAGGTTTTACCTATTTTTACCACTGAAATGGGTATGTTTAATCCGTTTTGTGGTTCTTTGAGCAAGTTTATATCTGACATTGTGAATTTGACGTGCATTATTGTAAAATGTACTTTTGACCACAGAGCATACTTTTATCTCTTTTCTGAGATCCGTTAAACACCAAAAAAGGAACCCCCCTAGAGACCTCTTTCATTACTTTTCAGACTCTCAAAATATGAAAATATTGTTAGGTGCTTGTCCTTTTTAGCTCGTAAATGGATTGGAAATGACATCTACTCAGTATAATTTTAACCCTTTTCCGAACCGAGATAGATTATTTATGAAAAGGAAATACATTCATTGAACATGGTCAATAGGTTCTCTCTTCTATTATTTTACGCTTTTTCAGACTTGAGAGACAAATTTACAAAACAAAACTTGTGGAGTTTTCTTTTGTCCCTTTTCAAACTCTCTAAACATGAAAGGGACCAAGTTCTCATTGTCGTTAAACTCGTTAAAGCATCAAATAGTGACAAACTTGTCCATCATGACAAGATTGTATTTCACCTTCGCTAGACTCATTAAAACATCACATAGCAATGGATTCACCCAAAGGGTAGAATTATACATCAAGAATATGTTATCCTCCTCAATATTGTTAAAAAATAAAGAGGTATTGGTCAGCAATGACTACGTAAAATGGGAAAAGGGATAAATCACTTTATGGTAGCAAGTCGCTCTTGAACATGAAACTTTCACTTCATCTCTATGACTATTTGGGTTGGGTTATCTTCTTGTTGGTTATCATGCCTATGGTTTATCACACCATCCATCACTTTGGTTTTGGGTCAATGATGCTAACTCATTCAGTGTCGTCGACATGTTAAGAAGAAGTCACTTAGTAAACTTCATCCTTTGCAATATTAAGAAATCTTCATTTTCCTAACCGCCATTCCTAAACATTGTGTCATCAGTCACATTCTATCTTCAAAATCATTACAATCATTTCATTTCGTTTCATTGATGGGAGATACATCAAGGACCTCCTACGATGAGTCGCTTCTTGTCGACATCAACACATTATCTAGGAAATTGACTTAGAAACACCCTTCTAGTACCTTGAGGCTTGCATACATCAATGGAAAGTTTATCGCTTCCGGTGACAGGTTGACATCATAGTCCCTCGACCAAAAGACTTTGTATGGTGTTCGACATCAAAACATCTATTCACACCATGCAGAATGTACTGTAGTACCTTAAGAATCATTATCATTATTGGTGATTTCTCTCACATTTGTTAACAACTTACATCATTGGCTCATAATCAAACGGTGTCTTCCCATGTTTGACTTCAAATCATATTTTCACATGGTTAGACTCGTACTTGAGCAAACAGTTGGACGAGATAGAGGACCCCGGATCTAGTTTACTCCATTTGGGCTGCAATTATAGGAGAGTACAAATTCATCTGTACAATGGATTTACACAAATAGTCATCTTATCATGGATCTATATCTGTATATTACTATCTGATTTATGTACATGTAATGAAAAGTTTATATGTTTATCATGGGTATGCCTTCCCTTGGCAATTCATGAAAATTCAAAGATATCATGATTTTATGTATTGTAATTGATGCACGTCACTGTCTACTTCAGATCCTCCCCATCACATCATAAAGTATATCACTCAACATTATCATTTTTCACTTCATGCTTTAGGGGGAAACTATTATAGGTCTATTTGGGCACATCACTCCCAATGATAAACTCAGTGTAAAAAGCGTCTATCAAACCCTAATTTAGTTGCTACATGCCCTAGACATGCCACCTCATTGAGTGCTTTCATCCATGACAGTTTCCTGACTTCAAACCCTGCTGAAGTGGTTCCTTGGGTTAGTAAGTTCTCTACAGAGTAGGTAGCCCCATTCAAGCCTACATTGTAGAGTACCTAAGCTCACTCAATCCTGTGCTAGGCAAGAACCCTTGAAATGTTCATTGGATCTTGAGTATATTCCTCCTTTCTACAACCTTATAGAGGGAACCCATCTCCTATCCTATCAAGATGAGCTCGACTTAGGATAGCCTTGGATCATCTAATCATCTATCCTCTTGTCCCTTTGAACATGGAAACTAATCATCCAATTATGGAAAAACATTCAATGCCATATTAATGACAAAACCACTTGCATTCATCTATAAATTGGCCTCCCATCATAGAGCCAAGGAGCTTGGATATATAGATAAATATTGTTGTTTTAGACACTTGATCCGAATTGGATCCATAAACAATTAAGAAAACACCTTGACTATATTGGGATGAAACAAATCCTTAATGAAATCCAAAACAGCATCAAAAACCCCTTGAACCAGTGGCCATGGCAGTTGGCACAAAACAACGAGGACCTTGGTCAAAGTGCGCTAACCGAGGCCCATAGAGACTGCGCAGGAGGCCAAAGTAGCCCTTGGGAGCCTTGGATCGGGAAAAGGAGGCGATTTCGATGCGCGATTAGCGCGCATCTCTAGGCGAACAGGGCCGAAATGGGGAGCCTTAAGCACTCGGTCACGTTGGGAGCCAGAGGACGGCGGGAGGAAAAAGGTAAAAAGCTCTAATGTATGATGGTGGGACCCATGGCCTGGAAACCAACAGTTTGATTGGGACTCCCTTGAATGGTAAGTGGTTTTGGAGAACGCGGAGCGATCACAATTAGCGATCGACGTGTGGCAGTGGAGGAGAGAGAAAAATCATCATGATCGCGCGTTAACGGTCAAGCAAGTTAACTACGCTTGATGTGTGTATGACATTGGATCTGGAGGAGCCCAGATCAGATGGTTGAGATTGCAACTGATGGAAAGAATCGGAATCGACAGGGAAATAAGCTGTGATTTAAAAGGGATTTGGAATCCGTTGACCACCACGGTGGAGGAAGAGCGTATTCACGACATAAACAGAGGAATGATCCAACGAAGCATGCTGGCACCAATTAGATGGAGACATGTGGCAGTTCCTGAGTGTTCATGCTGATGCTAAACAGGGAACTCTAAGCACAGCTGCAGGAGGAGAATCGGTGCAGGCGGGAGAGGAACCGAATAGGCACAGGATTGACTACTTAAAGCCATGAATAGAGAAATATTCAAAGGGAAGAAGAGGGAGAATTAGGAGAAGAATCTGAGCGACCTGAGAGACAGTGAACAGTGAACCCTGAGAAGAGGACTAAACACAGAGAACAATAAAGCCAAGCAGAGGAGACAGAGGGCTGAGCTAACCATAGGCAGCATTGAGCACCAGAGAGCTTGAAGATTCGAGCCTTCCCATAGAGGGATTTTTCTGGATTGAGTAGCACAATTGGCTCTTTCAAGTGTAGACCAAAGGTCACAGAGCTGGTAGGTAGAAAAGAGTTTGTGAACTCTGAGTGGCTTGGGGAATCCAAGAACCACCCTGCCAAGCAAAATCTACTGTTAGGAGAACTCGTATTGAGTCCTTGCATTGTAAATTCTTTGTTGTAAGACACAATAAAACTAGGCCACCATTGAAGTTGGATCAGAGACGTAGCCCTAGAGAATAGGGTGAACTCCTTATTAAAAATTGTTTGTGTCTAGTACTGCTTAATGTATTTCTTTGTTGTCTTTCCATTTAAAATGTCTGTGTATTGGCAATCTGATCGATTTGTTGTTTCAATAACAAAGAGCACACACCAGAACATGAGTCTGTAATACCTTTTGTTTAACAAATCTTCAACTAAGGTCACTCATAGGGTGATTATCAGATCAAGTGGTATCAGAGCTCTAGGCTGTAAGGTTAGACAAGCTTGTGTTGGTTTAGCTATGAATGAGCACTAGATCAAAGCTCAAATTAGGAGAAGGAGAGTTGGTGGAAACTAATCCTGAAATTGGGAGAGTCTATTCTCGGAAGACAATGTCAGAAGAAGGTTTTGTAGGGCCAGACCCTTAATTCATAGAAAGTTTCCTAGCTATAACGTCTATGGTAGAAGAAATGTATAGGGACTTTAGAAAGCACAAGGATGAAGATTCATCAGGTTCTAAACAAGAAAAAGAAGAAGATGAATCTCATTCTCATGACCACTCAAAGGGAGAGGGAAAAGAAGAAAGCTATCCTACACCTCCTAGTAGCCCTGTGCATAATAAGAAAGCATCCTTGATTAAATTGGATGTCAAATTTGACTTTCCTATATATGATGGAGGAGCTAAATGCTGAAAAGTTGGACAACTGGATCAAACAAATTGATGTGTATTGCAGAGTACAAAACATAGACTCAGACAAGAGTAAGATTCAGCTGGCAAGCCTACGCCTAGGAGGCACTGCCTTGGCTTGGTGGGAAGGCAGAACCCAAGCTGATGTGAAGAAGCATGGTAAGACCATATTAGTCTGGAGTGAATTTGTTTCTGCAATCAAAAAGTAGTTCTATCCATTGGCCTACATGCAACAAGCCATGATGAGTTGGAAAACTCTTCGGTAGTTGAAAGGGAAAATTGTGCAAGGGTATACTCAAGAATTCAGAAAGAGAGCATTGATGTTAGGCATCTCATTAGACTCACATAAAAAAATTTTGAAGTACATTGGTGGTCTACACAGCTACATGAGGCATACCATCCTCATGTTTAATCCCACTAGTATAGATGAGGTATTTGTACAAGCTACTCATCTAGAAGCTAGAGGAAAGAATGGGAATCCAAAAGTTGGGGGACCATCCCAACCCACTGTAAGCAAGAGAAAGGAGAAAAGAAAGAAGAAGTGGAAAGCAAGGAAGACTAACACTGCACAAAAAGGCAAAGCTTCATGCACTCACTGTAAAAATGAGGGGCATGATGATGAGCATTGTTGGATTCTGCATCTAGAGCTGAGACCAAAGAAGTCTGAAGGAAAGAAGAAGACTGTTGTAGCTATTCAGAAAGATTTGGGGTCAGACTCGAGAGATGAAACAATCATTGTAGCCACAGGTATAAAAGGTAAGAATTCTAAAACATCTACTAGTAATTCTGCTCAATCTGTTATTGATGAAGAACATGAGAGAAAAAGACATGATCTTTTCCATATTCAAGTTGTTTCCAAAAATCAAAAGATTGATACTTTGTTTGATAGTGGCTCACAAGTAAATCTAATTTTTGAAGCAATTGTAAATAAATTGGGATTAACAACTACACCTCATAAGAAACCATACCCA
>APFE031310161.1:103493-122068 GCA_000404065.3 Pinus taeda
AGTTAGATGTAATTCCTTTGGATATATGTGGAATTGTTTTAGGAAGTCCTTACTTGTATGATAGAAAAGTTATTTTCTATAGAGCTGAGAATAAGTATCTACTTGTCAAAGATGGAATCGAATACTTTGTAGGAGCTCATAAGCTCAAGAATAACTATACTCTCATAAATTTAGGACAGATGAAAAGAATGATAAATTCATGCAAACAGTTCTTACTGATGGTTGTAAAGGAAAAGACACTTGATAAAACCAATGTATTTGAGGGTTGTAACGCTGATCAACAAACTGATATAGAAAATATTGTTTCAGAGTATGATGTCTTGTTTCAAGAACCTAAAGGTCTGCCACCCAAAAAGGGAATAGTACATGATATTATTTTGCAGCAAGATTTTCCTTTGCCTACCATTGGGATGTACAGGTTGTTCGCTTTAGAGAATGCTGAAATCAAGAAGCAGGTGCAGGAGTTGCTCGAGAAAGGGTTCATCAAGCCTAGCACATCACCATGTGGGTCGCCAATCGTTTTGGTGAGAAAGAAAGATGGCTTGTGGAGAATGTGCATTGATTACCGAGCACTGAATAAGATAACAATAAAAAATCATTATCCCCTTCCTCACATAGATGATCTTTTATATCAATTGAGAGAAGTTGTCTACTTCACCAAGCTGGATTTGCACAGTGGATACCATTAGGTCAGAGTTGCAAAGCAAGATGCATGGAAGACTGCTTTAAAAACAAAGCAAGGATTGTATGAATGGCTGGTTATTCCTTTTGGCTTGACCAATGCCCCTGCTACTTTCATGATATTAATGAATGATGTACTCAGACCTTTTCTTGATGATTTTGTTATTGTGTATCTGGATGACATTCTAATTTTTAGTAAAATGTGGGAAGAACATTTAAAGCATGTTAAGCAAACATTATATGTTTTGAAAAGAGAAATAATTTATGTTAAACTCTCTAAATGTGAATTTGGAAAAACGTCTCTAAATTATTTGGGTCATATAGTAGGGGGAGGTGAATTGAAAATAGATCCCTCTAAAGTGGTAGTCATCATGAACTGGCCTTAACCCAAGTCTGCTACAGAAGTGAGAATATTCTTAGGAGCAGCACAATATTGGAGGAAGTTTATTTCAAACTTTTCCCCAATTGCAGCTCCCTTACATGCCTTGACAGGATTGAACAAGGTGTTTCAGTGGGGAGGCAAACAGCAAAAAGCCTTCGACACCTTGAAAGAAAGGATTAGTACAACACCTGTACTAGCACGACCAGATCTACAAAGACCATTTGAGATTCAAACTGATGAAAGTGACTATGCCATGGGAGCAGTGTTGACACAGCACGGTAAACTCATATGTTATAATTTTAAGACTTTTAATCCTGAAATAGTTAACTATCCTACCTATGATAAAGAATTGTATGCATTAGTTCAGAGTGTGAAAAATTGGAAACGTTACTTAATGGGAAAAGAAACAGTAATACATACTGATCATCGGCCACTTCAATACCTACACTCCCAAACTAAACTGCAACAATCAAGACATTATAGATGGATGGGGTTTCTACAGCAGTTTCATTTAGTCATGAAATATAAAAAGGGCATACATAACAAGGTTGCAGACATGTTATCTAGACCTGTTATAAATGCATCTACCATACTTAAGCATAATTTTGTGCTGCATGAAAGCTACATAGAACAGTATGCTCAAGATATGGACTTTAAATATGTATATGCAACTTTGAGTCAAGGCAAAAGAGTAGAAGAATTGGACTATCATGTGAAGGACCGACTCTTATATCATTGTGGGAAACTCTACATTCCACAAACTAAGAGAGCAAAGATAATTAGGGAAGCACACACTTCTCTGATATCAGGTCACTTTGGGGTAATAAGATAGTTGCACAGCTTCAAAGGTTCTATTATTGGCCAAAAATGAATGAAACAGTTTCTAGATAGGTAAAGGGGTGTGCCATGTGTGCTAAAAGCAAGCCCAGCAATAGAAAACTAGGCTTGTACACTCCCTTGCCAGTTCCTTCTCACCCTTGGGAAAGCATTTCCATGGATTTTGTTGGAGGACTGCCTAAATCTAGCAAAGGTCATGATTATTTATATGTTGTTGTGGATAGGTTCAGAAAAATGTGTATTCTAATACCCTGTAGTAAACAGATTACAGCTAAACAAAATGCAGAGTTATTCTTTGAACATGTATGGGTTCATTTGGGATTACCCACTTCCATTATATCTGATCGAGATACCCGATTTGTGGGAAAGTTTTGGTCCAGTTTGTGGGAACTAATGGACACCAAGTTGAAGAAAAGCACAGCTTTTCATCCACAAACATATGGCCAGATAGAAGTAGTTAATGGGACAGTGATCCAGTTACTGAGAGGATATTGCAGCAAACACCCTAAGCTTTGGGATGAACACTTGTGTTATGTGAAGCATGCTTACAATAGAGCCAAACACTCCTCTACATAGAGATCTCCTTTTGAGACCTGTTTTGGTTTCATGCCAAGGTCCCCTTTGGATTTTGTCTTTGGTAAAGATACCATGGTTGATGGACGCAGTGATGTGGACAAGGCAACTAGGTTCATTGAACAGATCCAGGAGATCCACCAGGCAGTACAGGAACAACTGGAAAAGAGCCAGGCCAAGTATAAGTCTAGGCATGATAAGCATCAGATGGAGCATAGTTTTCAAGTTGGAGACCAAGTCTAACTGTACATCAGCAAGGACAGAATGCAAGGTGAAGGTAGAAAGCTAAAACCTATTAGGTATGGACCCTTCAGGATACTTGAGAAAATTGGTGAAAATGCCTTCCGCCTTTATCTACCAGCTTACATGCACATCTACTCAGTCGTGAATGCAGACTGCTTGAGGTTGTTTGAGCCTTCAATGATTGAGGACCCTGAAGAGCAGAGTCAATTACCTTCTGTTGATGACCTGCTACTTGAATATCTTAATAAGTTGCAGGAAGACACAGTGTTGGACAGGAAGGTGAGGATGACACGCAGTGGATAGGTGGAGTACCTCAGGATTGGGATTAAAGGTTCAAAGCTGAGGGTGTGAAGTGGATTGAAATTGGACAAGTGAGACAGCAGTTTCCTTACTTAGTCGATGCTTGAAGGAAACCAAATTTTGGTGGTCCAAAAGCTTTTTTCAGTAGGGAGGCCATGATCTAAATCGGATCCATAAACAATGTAAAAAGCACCTTGACTGCATCAGGACAAAACAAATCCTTAATGAAATCCAAAACAACATCAAAAACCCCCTGAACCAATGGCCATGGAAGCCGGTGCAAAACGACGAGGACCTCGGTCAAAGCGCACTAACCGAGGCCCATGGAGACTACGCAGGAGGCCAAAATAGCCCCTGGGATCCCCAGATCGGGAAAAGGAGGCGATTTTGATGCGTAATTATCTCTTAAGCACTTTGCTAGGTGAACAAGGCCGAAATGGGGAGCCTTACGAACTTGGTCACGTTGGGAGCCAGAGGATCGCGGGAGGGAAAAGGTAAAAAATTTCAATGTATGATGGTGGGACCCATGACCTGAAAACTAGCGATTTAATCGGGACGCCCTTGAACGGTAAGCAGTTTTGGAGAAAGTGGAGCGATCATAATCAGCGATCGACACATGGCAGTAGAGGAGAGAGAAAAACCATCGTGATTGTGCATTAACGGTCGCACAAGTTAACCATGCTCGATGTGCGTACGACGTTGGATCTGGAGGAGCCCAGATCAAACGGCTGAGATTATGACCGATGGAAAGAAGCAGAATCGATAGGGAAATAAGCTGTGATTTAAAAGGGATTTGGAATCCGTTGACGGCCACGGTGGAGGAAGAGCATATTCGCGACATAACCAGAGGAACGAGCTGACAAAGCATGCTGGCACCAGTTAGATGGAGATAGGTGGCACTCCCTGAGCGTTCATGCTAATGCTGAACAGGCAACTCCAACCACAGCTGCAGGAGGAGAATCAACGCAGGCAGGAGAGGAACCGAACAGGCACAGGATCGACTGCTTAAAGCCATGAACATAGAGATATTCAAAGGGAAGAAGAGGGAGAATTAGGAGAAGAATATGAGTGACCCAAGAGACAGTGGACAGTGAACCCTGAGAGGAGGACTGAACACAGAGAGCAGTAAAGCCAAGCAGAGGAGACAGAGGGCCGAGCTAACCACAGGCAGCATCGGCACCAGAGAGCTTGAAGATTCGAGCCTTCCCATAGAGGGATCTTTTTGGATTGAGTACCACAGTTGGCTCTTTGCATTGTAGACCAAAGGTCACAAAGCTGGTAGGTAGAAAAGAGTTTGTGAACTCTGAGTGGCTTGGGGAATCCAAGAACCACCCTGCCAAGCAAAATCTACTGCCAGGAGAACTCATATTGAGTCCCTGCATTGTAAATTCTTTGCTATAAGACACAATAAAACCATGCCACCACTGAAGCTGGACCGGAGACGTAGCCCTGGAGAATAGGGTGAACTCCTTATTAAAAACTATTTGTGTATAGTACTACTTAGTGTATTTCTCTACTGTCTTTCCATTTAAAATGTTTGTGTATTGGCAATCTGATCGATCCGTTGTTTCAATAACAAAGAGCACACACCAGCACATGAGTCTGTAATACCTATTTCTTAACAAATCTTCAACTGAGGTCACTCATAGAGTGATTATCAAATCAAGACTTGAAATCATTGTCAAAGTAATGCTATGCTACTAGATTGATGTTGTTATTAGTGTGATGAGGACTTGGACTAAACTGGATGAGTGACATGAGATCAAACCATGTTGGGTGTAACTTCTCCTTCTATCAATCAATAATGTTATTTGTTCCTTTTCCAATACTTTTGTCTATATCTATGATGAATGTATGTTCAAATGTTGTCAATTCCATTTGTTTACAATAAATAGATCATATGCTTTTATTCTTGTTATATTTTGTTTATGTTGGTAGATACCAATTGAGCGAATTCAGTTTGAGTGGGAGCGACGGAAGCAACTCAAAGGATATCAAAGGAAGTGAAGGATCGCAAGTAGGTTCTTTTATCTTATATGTTTATTGTAAGAAAAGGTTTAACATCTTTACTTTAGTCACTCTAAGTGTAACTACCCACTTATGGATGATATACTTATCCGTAGGTATAAATTCTGTATAACACCCACAATCTCCTATACATTGGCCTTCGTAACGAGATATGGAAAATTGTGCCATATCTTCTTGGGGTCTCCCCTCATGCAAATGGATACATTATTAAATTCGGCCTTGAATTTTGCGTAGGCCCACAACTGCTCAAGCAAGGTTGGATACAACCTTGGCCTCTAACTGATCACCATGTAGAGGTCCATCTCGACCAATGTCCAGAATACTTTTGACTTCGTGATCCTCTCTAGATCCTTTGTCGCCCACAGGGAAGCGAACTTCACTGCCTCCAGTAAATCCTCATCCTGCGGAGGGAACTAACTATCCTCTAGAAGTTGCCATGCAACAAGTAAATTCAATAGTAGGAGATAGGCATAGTGAAATGCCTTGCCTTAATCTTGTGCTTCTCGGCCATTTGCTAAGAATTCCTTGTAGAGGTGTTGTGCCCAGTTGCAATGCACCCCCTTTGTGCACTATGCAGCCAATGAAATTACTAGCGTCGAAACCTCATTCATGCAACATTTTCCCATGATCTTCCAGGCCAAAATTTGAGCGGAAAACTGCACCACTTGGTCTTTAATGGAGCAGATAGAGTATATGCATGACTTCTTGATCAGTCCAAAATCAATTTTCATTTTATCTGCAAATTCCTTCTCCTTTCTTTTTCCTCCAAAACCCTTGGTTGGATACACCCCCTTATAGGGAAATCTCGTAATTATGTGGATTAGGATGTCTATTATGGGGATGGGTTCACCTAACCACAAACACCCATCATGCACTAGTGTGAGAAATTGGTGCACACATACAGTATTGATAAGCGACCTATGAAAATGTGTCATGCATAGCATATGTAGCAATCTAACCTACTCGACCCCTTTTACCCATTTCATTAGTTCCATGTTTGTGACCCGAGCCTCTTCATAGTAAATCTTGGTCATGTACTTATTGGTGGCCAAATGTGGAAATTTCTCATGATTGGCTAGATCCCAATATTCTAGTTTTAACACACGTATATGTACTAAGAGCACACCTTCAAATACCGCTTCTTCCGGTAATAGCGGTGTAAAGACCGTGAACTTGCCCAAATCTGGGTCCTTGGGTACCTCCGCTTTCCCTTTTCGCGGAGGGATATACATTGGGAGCCTAGTGATAGGCTCGCCCTCATCAACATCCAATTCCTCAATTCCCTCATGGAGTTCTTCTGTGTCCAAAGCCATAGGTTCATATGGCTGCTTTGCCTTGTCCATCCTCCCTTTCTATCGAACCTCCACGGGTTCTTCCTCGGTGACTACCTCATTGGTACAGGTTTTGGTCTCTTCTTCTTCTCCTTAGTAGCAGATTGCTTCGAACTAGGTGACCATGGTGTCATAGGCATATATGGCATAGCTTCCATTGATGCAACTTCAGGGGCGTTCGCTTGAGAGACAACGACTTCAGAACTTACAGGTTCGATGAACATCTCTTCAAGGATAATGTTCTAGTTCCACTCACGTAATTTCAGAAATGTCAGGCTTGAAACTAAATCCTCCCAAACCTTTTGATTCATAGATAAAAAACAAGAGGGATTATACACAATTTGTAGAAAGCAAAGTGTTCTACGATAGACCAACATGCCAGATTTATAGGTGATTTCAAATTCAAATCCGATTGTTCCCTCCATTTTTTATCATCAATGCATCTTTGGCGGCAGATCTCCAAAGATGTTCATGATAAATGTCACCTACCCACCCCTCCAAATGGGATTTTCGCTCTAAAATCATGAAAAATGTCTTCCACTGCTACTTTTGGACCCATCTATGCGACACCATCCTCCATGCCGCAGCCCTCCTAGCGCAGCTCCTAAAATACCCTTTAGGTCTCAGAACCTCATTGGGAATAGATCCTAGTATTCGTGCAGTAGTTCATCCAACTTACCGATTGTATCTTTGGCCCAATAGTCTCCTATATTCACGAACTTAGGTTCTGCATCCGATCAAATATTTAGTTTTCGGGTTTTCAACAACTTTGTTACATCAGGGTTCTTTATGTGTGGTCCCTCGACCTCGCGCTGACCTTCAGTTTTAGGAATGCTGGTTTTTCCTGGATCTTCTTCTTCTTCTTCAGTAGTGACATTGTAGCATTTCAGTGTGTGGTGAAACTTTGTACTCCATTCTAGCTATACCCACTCCACTAGTTCTTCAGGTGTTCTAAAAATAACGGCCTTAATTTGTTGTAGCACTTCATTACTGCATTCAAATCCATCCTCAATTCTAAAAGTTAATAAGAAGCTTTCCCTTAAGATATCCCATTCAATCGTCCCATGGTGTAGCTCTATTTCCACGTACCAATTCATGGGAATGGTACCTAAGGTGTGACAAAAGATGTGCACCCATTCCCGGTGTGGCTCTTCATCCCATGCTTTAGTCCACCGTGCTAAGTGTTCGCCTGTATCATCCTTCCCATTGTATTTTTTAGTTATCCTAGTATTAGCATATCCAAACCCCAGCTTCATCATTTGCTTGTATTCCTTCCAGTCAGTGAAGCTTTCCTTATGTGTACCCCACCATCGAGCAGGCATAGCACACAGTGCCAATTCTAGTGCCTAGAATCAATGTTCCTCAGGAACCTCCTTTTCAAACTCATTCAAAAAGAGATTAACATCATTTAAGCCATCATAATGCGGAAGCATCCTTACCTCTGTAGATACACACCACAGTGATTTTTTCATCATATTACAACGTAAAGTAGAGACCTCATGCAACTTATTCTGCCAGTGTTCAAGCTCTTCTTCTGAATCTGAGGTACAGTAGTTGTCTCTATCCCATGCAATTTGTCCATCAGTAGTGGGGTTGATCCAATCTTTGTCTCAGGTTGTTATCTTGTATATCTGGTCTAGATCATTATCATCATCCATAAATTTGCAAACATGTTCGATATAACACTCTCCTTCAGCAAGGTCCAGTGGAACAATAACCCTGAGCACCTTCCTCTCAAATGTCATCTTCTGCTTCTTTAGATTAATCATTGTATCCATTTCAAAGGTCCAATCAATTCGTAGTACCGTAGGGTAAGGATTATTGTCATCGACTATTTCAATTACCTTGAAGTCAGCCAATGCACTTTCTCCTTCAATGCCCACCATTACCCCATACATGTGCCCCATAGGAATAATCTTATTTTGATTAGCCATGCGTAATTGTATAAGATACCACTGCAGTGTAGGTATCCCCATCCTTTTTTATGTCTGTTTAAGTAGCACATTTTCATCAGACCCTAGATCCAAGATGGCTTGGTCCATTTCATACTCTCTTATTTGTGCAATCAGCCTCATCTCATGCCCTGTCCGCTTCTTATGATTTCCTAGCTTCCTTACAGTGTGTTGTTTTGAAGGAACCTTAATATTACCTACAATTGTCGATCAGCTCCTAGAGGCCTTCTACTGACTTCTAAATTGTCAATAGCTTCATACAGGTTTTCAGAAAAGTAGCTAATAGTGAAGGATCAACATCTTTCACTTCATTGTTCCCAGCTGATTTCTCCTAACTCCCAGATGTAGAAACTTCAGTGAAGTTCTCCTTAGCTTCCATAAAAGTTTCTTTCACTCAGTTGAGGTCAAACTCAACTTCCTTTTCAACATATTTATGCACCCATCCCTCGGTTTCTGGTTTCTTTCCCTTATCTTCACCTATGGCTACACCACTACGAGTTACAATATTAACACTGTGATCTTCTTTGCAAGGCTCTTCCCTCATCATCTGGATATTCTGCATACGTTATTGGGTCTGCGCCTTCTTTTCTTGAATCTTTTCCATAAGTATCGGATTATCTTCTAACACATGATTGAATTGTCTGCAATATTGACAAGATGGGTGCATTGGGTTCAAACAGTCACGTGCAAAATTTCCATCTTCATCATAGTTATAACAAATAACTTATCTGTGACCTCTTCTAGCCCCTCCTCTTCCTCTTCCATGGCCATGGAATCCTCCACTCGTTGCACCCACGTCTTGATCCTGAGTGAATCTGTTGTACTCCAACGTTCATATGTTGTATTGGTGAGGCTTCCAACCTCATCAGGATCTCCACATCTTCTTCTTTCATTTCTATCTTCTACTGCGATAATGGTAATCTTAGGTGAGGTAAAAATGAAGCAATGTACCAATCTTTGTGTTGTTCATCTATGATGTTCATATTAGCCTGTCGAATCAGGAATTTTAGCCTCTGATCGAAATCCCATGAGGATTCATTCACCACTTTATTTATCTCCTTAAACTCTATAACAAACTGCGACTAAGATTTAGGATTCTTAAACTCATGGTTCAATGCTTACTTAGTATCTACCAAAGTCGCAAAAGGGTGATATTGATATTACTTGATATACCAGGTTAGCGCTCTATCCTACGGTGCTCTGACCAACTATGCTTTCTTTAGATTATCCTTAGTGATGTGTTATGTTGTCCACAAAAAATTTGCAATGAACCATAATTGTTCGGGGTCTTCGTTTCCTAACCCTTTGAATATCGGCATCTTCATTTTGTTTTCCATGTTGAATGGTGGAGGTGGAGACGGATGTGGAGGTGAAGGTGTAGGTGTATGTGGTGGAGGTGGAGGTGGACGCGGAGTGGATGGATGAGGTATCCAAGGGATACCCTAACGTACCAAATGCATCGTACTTTTCCGTGTATTCATAATCATTCCTTCGTCGTTGCTTGAAGAGGATCCCAATAGCGGACTATATTCAGAGCCTGATTCTCCATTCCTTCTAAAGGGTCTTCCACTTCATGTAGTCCCAAACATAAAGGTAATGGCATAACCCTTTTTTCGCACAATAGTATCTTAATCTAAGTTTTTAGAGATTTTAAATACTTACTCATGGTCCCTTGAAGAGCTTGCGCTCTGCTTTGCTATAACTGATAGATATATAAATGGCAAGCTCAGTGACAAATCCTCATATGATATGGTCAATCTAGTGATCCATAGCCTGTGCGATGTTGTTTTTTGAAGCTTCCAAGTGCCTCACCAATTCTTGAGTCCACACAGTAGGACCGTCAAGTCTCCATGTACCCTGGCTGTCCTCCAATCTAGACAGCCACTCATGTAGTTTACAAGGGAAGAAATAGAAAAAGTTCTTGGTTTCTTCTGAGTATAGGTATCTATTCAACCATTGTTCCTTAGATAACCGTGGGTTTCCATTCTCCTGAGATGGAATGCACATTCCTTTCGATTAAGCCTCTTCTCAATTTCCTCTTAGTAGAGAACCACTTATTTGACATCACACATTCTTCAGATTGATCCCTGTCCCGGCAATGGAACCATTTGTTATCTTAAGGGGGCCTGACCCAGGTTTAGAGTTATTCACATCAACCAACAAAACCCTAACTACTATCCATTTTAAAAACAACCTGCATAGTGCAGGCTGCAGTCTCACCCGAAGTAGTATTGGGGGATGCTAGAACCAGGTTTCTACATCCAGAGGTTTGTGTGATGGTCTTCCTAAAGTTCTTATGGATTAGATCTACCTTCTTGAAAATCTATCCCTTCTGACTTTCAACTACTGCAATTCTACCTAATGACTTCCTGTTCTCCATGAAGGTGGTTAACTATACTTATTATGCATAAACATTACAGATCTATCTATTTCACGCATAAATGAAGCAGTAATTCACATAAACAGATCACAGAGAGAAGATACATAAACTTAACATAAATAAATAAAAAAGGCACAGATGCATAGATTCGGCTAAAAAAAAGTATTTATTATGAATAAGCATTCAATTACAAACTTTTTCTCCTAGCGCACTCAGTTGCAAGGTCCCACGCACTTAACTACAAGGACCCGCACACTCAGCTTGCAGACTTACCAAGGTCTCTGCACACTCAGCTATAGGAGCCTTCCCCTTTTGCCTAAGTACATGAAACAGACTTTCCCTACCTTAATACCTTGTTCTTACAATGATTCTTCACCAAAATTTATCTTCATAGACTCTCTATGATTCAACTATATATACAATACCATGGTCCGCGGACCATGGGCGGGTCTGAAAACCATCCTATCACCTCCCCATACAAGGGACTAATGCCCCTTTAACCCTTACTTAGATTCATGCTCCACTTCCACATTTCGCGGAGACTTTACATTCTTTAACAAAAATACTAGAGAAAATGACTTTACTGACAAAAATTTACCCCAAGGACCCACAAACTCTTGGTGTTACATCTTTTAGGGTTAGGATTTTCGTTGTTTAGGGTTTTCTCATGTTTTCCAATAATAAATAGGCCATTGAGCCTCATTGTAACATAGTTCAGAGTGTAGGTTTTAACCCCGTATAGAAATTACCTGCATACGAATTCTAAATCACATGAAAAATAAAAATGCGAGAGCATAACACATATACACAGATATTTCCCAATGGATCCCAAAACTGGGACTACCAGCTTGATTTTTCATTATATTCCTTTCAATGTCACAATACATATTTATACATGCCGAAGAATCCAATACCATGGACCGAAAAACCATCACATCCAATACCATGGACCAAAAAACCATCGCATCCAATACCATGGACCGAAAACCTTCGCGTCCAAAAAACATGTGCGAAAATCATGCACAAAACCATAGGTGGGTCCGCCCAACCTAACATAGGGTCCAAAACCAAAATTTTCTGGGGCGCTGCCCCATACCCCATAAAGTGGGGTTACAGGTACCCCTCAAACCCCCTGTTAACTATGTGGAAAGAATATAACACAACTCAACACAGAGGAATGTAGCTACCACATCTCTTCTCAGAGATAAGTTACCATCACCTGAGTTATCTTATTTCCATTATGTTCTTAAGCATAGTTTAGTATTTTTCTATTAATGAAATGAAGTGTTTTTATGTTGCATCTCTGTTTTTATGATTATATCTATAAATTTGTTGCATTCCTTTTTAATTTCGGATCACTCTCTCTCTCAAGCTCGCAGATGTGGATAATATATCTCTCTCCATTGTTTACATTCTTCTTGGCAGTTTTTATTGTTGAGGCCAAAACTTCTTGCCAATAATAGCGAGTTGAAATTTTGTGTTTCTGGTAATTGTAGGAGGGCCAAAATTTTGGGTAGGTCAAGTGGAGAAAAGTGTTTGTTCACATTGGGAGACTTGACATTGAGGGTTTGAATAGGTTTTTTTGAATGTTAGTTTGACCTATTTGATGACTAGAAGATATAGGTGTGTCATTTGTTGAACATAAGAATTTCTCTATTGAAAATGTTGTTGGGTTTTTCTCCTTAATGGGTTTTCCCAAGGTGAATCTTATGCTCTCTTTGTGCATTGTGACATGTACTATTCTATTGTTCTTATATGGTTGAATTTCTAAAGTATAATTTCTTAATGATATATTTGAAGAACTAAAAGAAGATCAACATCATTAGAAGTAATTATTAGTT
The DNA here is from genome assembly GCA_000404065.3 of Pinus taeda. NCBI lineage: Eukaryota > Viridiplantae > Streptophyta > Pinopsida > Pinales > Pinaceae > Pinus > Pinus taeda. The sequence continues at coordinate 116,042 of APFE031310161.1, forward strand.
TTCAGAAATATTTTGCTAGTATCTATTACACTTGAAAAATGAACATGGTATCAGAACTTTGGTGAAGGAAGGAACACTAATATCACCTTTGAATAAACCCTACATTGAGATCACTACTTTTAAAATCCTTCTTGTTTATTTACATCCATGGTTTCTTTTATGAAAATAGAGAACAAGATAGAAAGGGCCTCGAACTTCAGGGCTTGGAAGACGACTATTGATCTTATTCTTACAAAGAACAAAGTTTTGGATATTGTGATAGCTAATTTTGTTGAACTAGTAGATAATGTATGGAAGGAAAAGTTTAAGCAAGATGACATTACTACCATGATTCGTATTCCATTAGAGATCATATAATTCCCTATATTACAAACCTTCATACTTACAAAAAGATGTATGATTCTCTTACTAATATATTTACTATCAAGAATGTTGGTGAAGCTATGAGATTGATGAATGAGCTTCGTGATATAAGAACAAAAAATTATGACACTGTAACATCATATCTTTTAGGAATCTCTTAGTTAAGAGTCCAAATATAAGAAATTGATGAAACTATCTTTGAGAAGGAACTTGTGACTACAACACTCAATGGTCTACCTAGATGATTGGATGTATTTGTAGTAGGTATAAGTAGCAAGAAGGAATATCCCTCATTTGAATAATTATTTACCTATTTTTCTAAGGAATGATCGAGGATTATATTAAGAGATAGAAAGGAAGAATAGACTCAAGCATTTTCAGCTCGCTTCAAGAATACTATAGCAAAGAAGTTTGGATTTCAAAACAAGAAGTTAGTAAGAAGATCTCCTCCACACTAAAGGAAGAAGGATATGTCCAAATTTCAATGCTACGGTCATCACAAATTTGGAAATTATAAAAGGAATTATCCTGAAGTGGCTAACAAAAAAAAGAGGAAAGGGAAAACAATATGCTTTAGCAGTTGATATTGAAGATGAAGAACATCGAAATAATCCTAAAGGTGACAAAGATTTCTTTTACTTTTCTTCTCTGGTAGGTTATATTACAGATGATTATGATATGTGGCTGGTAGATAGTCGTGCTTCATGACATATGCCAAGAGATCATGGAAATCTAATTAACATGATGGAAATAAGAGTATCTGAAAGGGTGGAGCTTGGAGACAACCATAGCTATGTAGTCAGATGAGTTCAGAAAGCCATCCATTGAGCTAGAATATGGCAACAATGTTTTATAGGTACCAGGTTTGAAAAATAAAGGATAGTCTCTATTTCATGTTTAGAAGATAAAGGAGATAGAGTAGATTTTGTGGATGGAAAAGTACTTGTATGGCCCAAGGGATCTAGTATAGATGATGCTAGATTTATTTTAATTCATGAAGGGAGATTGTATAGGCTTGTGGGTCAACTAGCTTGTGGTTTAGTATATGATGAAATTAATCCAAGTGAATTATGGAATAGTTGGTATGGTCACCTTCATTATAGAGAATTAACTGAATTAAATTAAATAGTTTTAGGTGTTCCTAAATTGGAGATAGATAAAAAAAGGTTTATGTAAAGGTTTTCTCTTGGAAATAATATCAAGAAATCGTTTCTTAGTGGTGACAATAGATCTAAAGAATTTTTGGATATTCATTCCAATGTATGTGGTCCTATTCTTATGATATTACTTGGGGGTTCATTATACTATGTAATTTTGTTTGGTGAATTCTCTAGTAAGACATGGATCTATCCCATGAATACCAAGGATAAATTCTCCACCAAGTTTCAAGAAGTCAAATATGAAGTGGAGAACTTGACATGTAATAAGATCAAGAATTTGAGTTTTGACAATGGAGGAGAATATTCCTCGAATGAACTTGTTCCTTTTCATAAGAAGGCTAAGATTAAGAGGGAGTTAATTGTTCCCTATAAAAATCAATAGGATGGTGTGGAAGAAAGAAAGAACATGTCCATTGAATAATTTGTCAAGAATATAATACATGATTTAAAAAAATTGATGTTTTTAGGGGGAGAAGAATCATTGATACCTACATATATTTATAATAGAAGTCCTCATCGAATTATGGAAGATATGACTCCTGAAGAATAATTCACTGGATGAAAGCCAAAGGTTGGGAATATGAGAATATTTGGTTTCCTTATTTACATCCATGTTCCTAAGGATAAAAGGACTAAGTTAGAATCCTTGGGAAATAAAGGCATATTTTTTTGTTATAGTGAATCATCAAAAACCTACAAAATCTACATTCCACAGTAGCGATGGATTGAGGTCAACCGAGATGTCACCTTTGATGAGAATGATGCATATTGGAAGTCTAAGGAAGTTTCCATGGAATCCTACTATGTAAAGCATGACTCTTCTAAGGAAGAATCATCAAGTTCTACAAAACGTCTTAAAGAGCTAGAAAAGCCTTGTGAATAGGTTGAACCCATTTTTGTCTCAAAAATCTGACAGAGACCAACATGGCTTAGATCTACATAGAAGAAGCAGAGGGAAATTCAACTATAGTGGCACATCCATAGAAAGTAAGAAGCATAAAAGGTTTTCTAGTTATGCAACTCTTATGACTAACCTTATTGATACATAACCTTCAGCTTATGAAGAAGTGTCTAGCCAACAAGTATGGAAGGAGACCGTGAATGAAGAATATTAATCCATAATAAAGAATGATCTATGGGAGATTGTGCTAAGGCCAAAAAGGAAGTTAGTGGTGACTTCCAAGTGGATATAAAAGGTCAAGCATATTGTGAATGGAAGTATCGATGTTGGCTTAAGGGGTCCTAACCCAGTTTCAAAGTTAGTTGCGCCAACCTGTTACACTGAATTTTGTCACCTTGACTATCTGCAGTTATATGGCCCCATCAATAGCCATATTGTCCTCTTTGTCAAGCCCCATACCTCTGCTCTTCATATCAAAACTTCAAAAGAGAGAAAGTCACTTGAAAACATGTTTATCTCCAATGGTCTGTTTCATGGTTTTCTATTACTTCTAGGGCTTTATCCCAACCTTCGCGAACCCTAACGTTTTAATTTCATAAATCACAGTAACTTATAGAAACAATATCTAACACTTCGCAGAACACCTAAAACATTCATAACATTATGCAAACTATCAGATCTACTACTTTCGTGCACCAATTAAGTGTTTCTTCATATAATTGTATAAAATAGAGTGAATACACAAAATTGCATAAGTAAATATAAAGGCACAGATACACAATTATAGCTCCAAAAATAGTCTTTATTGATATAATCTTTCTGTTATAGACTCTTCTTCCTTGCACGCATAGCTGTAAGGCCCCGCACACTCACCTTGTTGACTTACCAAGGTCTTTGTGCACACAGTAGCACAAGCCTTCCCCTTCGCCTAAGCACAGAAAACAAATTTTTGTGCCTCAAACTACTTTCCCATACAATGATTGTCAATTAGATTACTTCCTATGACTCGATATGACTTCTTTATATAACTTCTTCTTTTACAATACAATGGTTCACGAACCATGGGTGGGTCACAAAACATCTTATATTCTAACAACGTAAGGGACTAAAGTCCCTTTTGACTCCTATGACCTTCTTGCTCCACTCTCTCAAAATGCAGAGACTTTACATAATTAACAAAATTAGTTACAAAATCTACCCTAGGGGACCCTGTCCCAATAGGCCCCCAACATAATTTTGTGACTCATCCTCGAGTTACTCTGCTAGTGGTGCCCCGATCTTCGGTTGCAACTCACTAAACTTAATCTTCCAAACCTACAGGTTTGTTTTTCCCTACGTAGCATCTTGTTGCACTTCCTCGATCAATTTTTCAGTAGTTGGGCCTTCAATTGTAAGGACCATGGTCTTTTGTGTCTACTGCAACCCTTAGAGTTTGCTCTTCACTAACAGAGTCAATTGACTGGCCTCATCTACCGACAGTTGCGTCATTTAAGAGATGATCACTTCCTTGTGATGCAGCTCATCAATTTCATTCTAAATGAGCTTTCCTTCCTGCAATTGAGTGAACCTTTGCACTGGTGCCAAGGTTCACGTAGTCGATCGGATTTCATCGAACTACTTCTGCTTTTCCCTAATGTCTATGCCAATCTTCTGCAGAGTTGGATCCTCAAGTAGTGAGGTCTGTAATTCCATGGCTTTTTCAAAGAGCTCAGTGCAACACTTAACTACATCTTCCAAGGTGTCCATGCCTTCTTTAATAGCAATTTTGCGCTTCTCTATGACTTCTAGAGGGGTAGTGGGTTGCAACTTTAATTGTAACTCTAAGATTTGTAGGTAGAACTCAAACTTGACTCAGTCAATTTCACCTTAGACTTTTTGACTGTAGTAGCCAGCTCTTGAATCTTTTCTACAGAGGTCGCTTCTGCTAGGATCTTGAGCTTTGGAAGCTCATTGCAGGATTGTGCAATAGCTACTTCCAGATGCTAGCTTCGCGTTGTCACCTCCTCCTTTTCTTTGAGGGCTTGTGCCTTCTCTTCAAAGATCTTTTGGTTTTTAGTCTTTACCTCATTCATTACTAGCAGCGTGCATTGCTCTCGTATCCTTTGTTCATTTGACACCCCTTGTGCATCTTGTGCAGAGTCTAAATGGTCAACATGACCAAATTCAGACTGTGATTCTTCATTTGGAATAATTTTTTCTGTTTTACAACTTAGTCTCCACATAGGGACCCTTCTGGCAGTGGTATCGCATAGATATCCACGGTGATTTCAACATCCAAGACTAACCCACTCACCTGTCCCACGCTTGCTTGAGTTAAACCAATTTGTACCTACAAATCCCACAGGCCCTATTGTACCTTACTGAATGGCCATTGATAATGTGCTTCAAAATGGCTCATGAAATCCATTGTCGCATCTCAAACCACATCCCCAATTTCATCTAAGTCCCCTTCTATGAGGACCAAAGGCGTCACGCCTGCTATTTCGTCAGACTTTTTCTTCTTAAGCTACCCCATGGAAGTCCTCTTCTTCCTCTTCTTGACAACAAATGGGGACTTGAGTTATGCACCCCCTTCTTCTTCTACCTTAGTCTCTTCCTCCCCCTAGGTTCTCTTAGGCTTTGAATTGTCGACGTCGATAGTGGCTTTCAACATCGTATTTTCCTACGCTGCTTTTTTTTCCTTGGATGATGCTTCTTTTTCCTTTGCACCTTTTTCCTTGGATGATGCTTCTTTTTCCTTTGCAATAGCTTCTTTATCCCTCAGATAAGCTTCTCTCTTCTGCGCAGCATTTTCCCAAGTGGAAGCTTTTTGTGCCTCCATATTCTTTTATTTTTTCGTGGTCTACATTGTTGAACCTTCAGCAGTTGTGCTGGTACCTACACCAGCATCAGAAGGGGTGAGTCAGTTACTTAGGCACTTGCTAATTACTGCTACTATGTCTTCCTTGGCAACCAAGTAAGGAAACTTGTGCCAGATGCCTCTGGCATCCTTCTTTGCATGAATGTGCACATTATGAAAATCTTCCTTGAAATTAGTGATGTTTGTGTACTGTGCATGCAATGTGGGTGATAGCCTTGGCTATTGGCTCATCACCATTCTGAGTTCCAAGGAAATTTTTAAGGATGGAAAATTATCTTGAAGTTTAAAAGCATTAGCGAATATCACTAGTCCCTGACACGCAAACTATAAAATGTTTATTGATGTATTTGTAAAATTATTCAAATTTATAATGATTATATATATACTATCTATATAATGTTGGTTATTTTTAAGGTAAAATAATTTTATATTGTAAAATTTGGGCAAATCATTTTTATAAAAAATGGAAATCGGTGAACCCTTTTTTTGGAAAAACCATGGAAAATTAGCCCCTAAAATTTTACATTCTGAGTTCTATCTCAAACAAAACCCATATAATCTTGGTCTCCATTACATGCGCAAGGTCTTTAGTAGCCCACATTGAAGCAAACTTCACTGCCTTCGGTAGGTCCTAGTCCTGCTGGGGAAATTGGCTCTCTTCAGGCATCTTGGCTTCAAAATTACTTTGAAATCATATTCCTAGAAAAGCAACAACCATCTGCAAATCTCCCCCCCCCCCCCCC
>APFE031310161.1:131635-143305 GCA_000404065.3 Pinus taeda
ACCCCTGTAAAGGTCAAAAGGCGCGAGTTTCATCCTAAAAAAGTTACTTGTGGTCACTTCTAGAGCCTTCTAGAAGAGTGTTTGACGTGTATTGAGCGCCTCCAGATGGTTCATGCATCCCTATGATAGAGGAGCTTATCCCATCAAGAGAGGAGCTACCCCATCCAAAAGAGGGAGTACCCCATTGATGTTGGAACTGAATAACCTCCTCTAGAATACTATAAATACAGGCATTGGGCCAGAGGAGGGGAGGTTGAAAGCTGAACATTCTAAAGGGTAAATGCTGCTCGAATTAGGACTTCCATTGTTGACTTGTGAGGAGAGATCACTATCCTTCCTTGTTGCCATAGTGGGAGTGGGTGAGCTTGTCAAAGTAGAGGAATCTCTTGCTGAACCCTGGGAGGAGCTTGCACAACACCAAGGCTCAGGTTGTAATGGTTCCTTTGATTATTTAATACAAATAAGTCCATTCTTCTCAATGATTTGTTAATGAATTATTTCATGTATTCCTTGGTCAATATGATACAACCAACAAAACCCTAAACTGTTGGCCCTTTCAGAAAGAACTCGAGTCGCGCAGGCTGCAATCTCACCCGAAGTAGTATTGGGGGATGACAGAACCAGGTTTATGCATCCAATGGTCTGTTTCATGGTTTTCTATTACTTCTAGGGCTTTATCCCAACCTTCGCGAACCCTAACGTTTTAATTTCATAAATCACAGTAACTTATAGAAACAATATCTAACACTTCGCAGAACACCTAAAACATTCATAACATTATGCAAACTATCAGATCTACTACTTTCGTGCACCAATTAAGTGTTTCTTCATATAATTGTATAAAATAGAGTGAATACACAAAATTGCATAAGTAAATATAAAGGCACAGATACACAATTATAGCTCCAAAAATAGTCTTTATTGATATAATCTTTCTGTTATAGACTCTTCTTCCTTGCACGCATAGCTGTAAGGCCCCGCACACTCACCTTGTTGACTTACCAAGGTCTTTGTGCACACAGTAGCACAAGCCTTCCCCTTCGCCTAAGCACAGAAAACAAATTTTTGTGCCTCAAACTACTTTCCCATACAATGATTGTCAATTAGATTACTTCCTATGACTCGATATGACTTCTTTATATAACTTCTTCTTTTACAATACAATGGTTCACGAACCATGGGTGGGTCACAAAACATCTTATATTCTAACAACGTAAGGGACTAAAGTCCCTTTTGACTCCTATGACCTTCTTGCTCCACTCTCTCAAAATGCAGAGACTTTACATAATTAACAAAATTAGTTACAAAATCTACCCTAGGGGACCCTGTCCCAATAGGCCCCCAACATAATTTTGTGACTCATCCTCGAGTTACTCTGCTAGTGGTGCCCCGATCTTCGGTTGCAACTCACTAAACTTAATCTTCCAAACCTACAGGTTTGTTTTTCCCTACGTAGCATCTTGTTGCACTTCCTCGATCAATTTTTCAGTAGTTGGGCCTTCAATTGTAAGGACCATGGTCTTTTGTGTCTACTGCAACCCTTAGAGTTTGCTCTTCACTAACAGAGTCAATTGACTGGCCTCATCTACCGACAGTTGCGTCATTTAAGAGATGATCACTTCCTTGTGATGCAGCTCATCAATTTCATTCTAAATGAGCTTTCCTTCCTGCAATTGAGTGAACCTTTGCACTGGTGCCAAGGTTCACGTAGTCGATCGGATTTCATCGAACTACTTCTGCTTTTCCCTAATGTCTATGCCAATCTTCTGCAGAGTTGGATCCTCAAGTAGTGAGGTCTGTAATTCCATGGCTTTTTCAAAGAGCTCAGTGCAACACTTAACTACATCTTCCAAGGTGTCCATGCCTTCTTTAATAGCAATTTTGCGCTTCTCTATGACTTCTAGAGGGGTAGTGGGTTGCAACTTTAATTGTAACTCTAAGATTTGTAGGTAGAACTCAAACTTGACTCAGTCAATTTCACCTTAGACTTTTTGACTGTAGTAGCCAGCTCTTGAATCTTTTCTACAGAGGTCGCTTCTGCTAGGATCTTGAGCTTTGGAAGCTCATTGCAGGATTGTGCAATAGCTACTTCCAGATGCTAGCTTCGCGTTGTCACCTCCTCCTTTTCTTTGAGGGCTTGTGCCTTCTCTTCAAAGATCTTTTGGTTTTTAGTCTTTACCTCATTCATTACTAGCAGCGTGCATTGCTCTCGTATCCTTTGTTCATTTGACACCCCTTGTGCATCTTGTGCAGAGTCTAAATGGTCAACATGACCAAATTCAGACTGTGATTCTTCATTTGGAATAATTTTTTCTGTTTTACAACTTAGTCTCCACATAGGGACCCTTCTGGCAGTGGTATCGCATAGATATCCACGGTGATTTCAACATCCAAGACTAACCCACTCACCTGTCCCACGCTTGCTTGAGTTAAACCAATTTGTACCTACAAATCCCACAGGCCCTATTGTACCTTACTGAATGGCCATTGATAATGTGCTTCAAAATGGCTCATGAAATCCATTGTCGCATCTCAAACCACATCCCCAATTTCATCTAAGTCCCCTTCTATGAGGACCAAAGGCGTCACGCCTGCTATTTCGTCAGACTTTTTCTTCTTAAGCTACCCCATGGAAGTCCTCTTCTTCCTCTTCTTGACAACAAATGGGGACTTGAGTTATGCACCCCCTTCTTCTTCTACCTTAGTCTCTTCCTCCCCCTAGGTTCTCTTAGGCTTTGAATTGTCGACGTCGATAGTGGCTTTCAACATCGTATTTTCCTACGCTGCTTTTTTTTCCTTGGATGATGCTTCTTTTTCCTTTGCACCTTTTTCCTTGGATGATGCTTCTTTTTCCTTTGCAATAGCTTCTTTATCCCTCAGATAAGCTTCTCTCTTCTGCGCAGCATTTTCCCAAGTGGAAGCTTTTTGTGCCTCCATATTCTTTTATTTTTTCGTGGTCTACATTGTTGAACCTTCAGCAGTTGTGCTGGTACCTACACCAGCATCAGAAGGGGTGAGTCAGTTACTTAGGCACTTGCTAATTACTGCTACTATGTCTTCCTTGGCAACCAAGTAAGGAAACTTGTGCCAGATGCCTCTGGCATCCTTCTTTGCATGAATGTGCACATTATGAAAATCTTCCTTGAAATTAGTGATGTTTGTGTACTGTGCATGCAATGTGGGTGATAGCCTTGGCTATTGGCTCATCACCATTCTGAGTTCCAAGGAAATTTTTAAGGATGGAAAATTATCTTGAAGTTTAAAAGCATTAGCGAATATCACTAGTCCCTGACACGCAAACTATAAAATGTTTATTGATGTATTTGTAAAATTATTCAAATTTATAATGATTATATATATACTATCTATATAATGTTGGTTATTTTTAAGGTAAAATAATTTTATATTGTAAAATTTGGGCAAATCATTTTTATAAAAAATGGAAATCGGTGAACCCTTTTTTTGGAAAAACCATGGAAAATTAGCCCCTAAAATTTTACATTCTGAGTTCTATCTCAAACAAAACCCATATAATCTTGGTCTCCATTACATGCGCAAGGTCTTTAGTAGCCCACATTGAAGCAAACTTCACTGCCTTCGGTAGGTCCTAGTCCTGCTGGGGAAATTGGCTCTCTTCAGGCATCTTGGCTTCAAAATTACTTTGAAATCATATTCCTAGAAAAGCAACAACCATCTGCAAATCTCCCCCCCCCCACAACATAGGCTTGTTGACCAATTATTTCACAGCATAATGATCTGCATACATATTGAAGTGTGCACCCAATAGATAGTGCCTAAATTTCTACAGTACGTACACCATTGCCAAACCTTCACGCTCTGTCGTTGAATAGTTATTTTCTACCTTTGACAATTTTCTAATGGAAAATACTATTGGATGGTCAATATCTCCTTCGCCTAGTTGGGTCAGCACAACTCCTAGCATGATGCAAGAAGCATCGACATGAACATGGAACTGTTTCTTACAGTCGAGGAATACTAAAATGGGCACGATGACCATTTTTTCCTTCAAAATATCCAAACTCTTCTGGCAGTCCACATCCAAGCAAAATGTCGCATACTTTTTCAATAATATTCCCATGGGCACAGTGATTTGTGCATATGCTTTGATAAAATTCCTATAATATCCTATATAGCCCAACGTTGCGCACAATTGTTTAACATTCTTTGGGGCTTCCAAATTGATTATTACTGCAATTTTGGCAGGGTCTATAATCAATCCCTACTTGCAAACAACATGACCCAAGAGTATCTTGTAGGGTACTCAGTATATGCATTTCTTCAAATTAATGGCTATCTGATGCTTTTGACGTGTGTTGGGTGTAGGATCCCCCAAGGGTAGTTTTGGGGCTAAAAGCCCATATTTTGGTCAAATTTTGTAATCCAATTGTAAAGACTCCGTATTCTGTGGTCACAGAGTGCGTAGTTGTTAAAGGTTCATAGGGTTTTCCACCCTTATTTTGAAAATGTAATGTCAGCTGTAGATCTACCCATGGTCCGCGGACCATGGGATTGTATAAATAGAGCTAAGCTCTAAGTCGTTAGAGGAAATTAGGGAATCAATGAAGAAGATCAAACATGTATGAGAGATAGCTCTAGAGTAGAAGTCTAAGTTTTGCGTCATAGCATAGGTAGAGACTTTGCACCTGATTGCGCAGACCCCTGTAGGTAAGTGTGCAGGACGGGTCGAGTCTATAATTGTTTGGAATTATCAATAAAGAGTACTCTACAATTTCTACATCTTTATTTCCTCTTTATGTATCTGTTATATTGGGTATAAATTTCACTTTTAATACTTATATGATGCATGAATGTATGTAAATTTATTGGTTAAGTGAATGCAAGTAAGAACATCTATTTACACAAAGCTAACTAAGATTTGTAATAAGACAAGTAAGATACTTAGCATAGTTTGGGAAGCGAAAGTATATCAGCTGGGGTTAGGGTTGCTCGAAAGCCAATTGTATCCTTTCACAAAGCTACTGAAGGGTGGAACAGAGGGCTAAGAAACTTGCATGTAGGCAAGTATAATCGGGATAAACCAACATTACAACCATCTCAAGGGTGTGGAAACTTGGTTCTAGCATCCCCCCATACTCCTTCGGGTGAGACTTCATTCTGCACTCCACGAGATGATGCCGAAAGGGCTAGTAGTGTAGAGATTTGTTTGGCTAACTAATGGTGAACCTAGGTGAGGTCCACACAAGCCAAAAAATGGTTCAGTTGCCGGGACCAGAATCTGCATGAGAGATGTGTGATGTCGTATCACTGGAATCCAACTAAGAAAGAAATCAAAGGCTGGTTGGATAGAATAATTCCCGAGTTCACGGCACAAGAAAACAGAAACTCACTATTGTCAAAAAAATAGTGGTTGGACCAATACTTATATACGTAGATCCACGAAATATTTTTTGCCTCTTTCCCTACTAAGCTATATGAGTGGATCACAGAGCTAGCAGATCGCCAAGGAAGATGGAAACTTTATGGTCCTATTTTGTGGACCCCAAAGTTAGTGTGAAGTTTGGAAGCATAGGAGGATAAGATCGCACACGTTGTCGATCATTGGCTCGATCATATCATAGGAGGATTTGTTACTGAGTTTGTGGTCGACACCTCAGTCAGCTATAGCGAGGCAGAGCGATGCTTATTCCAAGGACCGCGAGGTAAGTACGTAAAATCTTTGAATACTTGGATTAAAATGTTATTGTGTGAAAAACATGTTATGCAGCTACCTTGATGTTTGGGACTACGTGAAGTGGAAAAAGTTACAGAAACAAAGGAAATAAGGATCCAAAATATAGCCCCTTGATTTCACCACCATGAAGGGATGAAGAAGGGATAGCGAAGGTCTCTCTACGCAGTGCTATTCAATTGATAAGACAAGAATTTTCATGAATACCACCTCCACCCACACCACCTCCATCTTCACCACCATCACCTCCAACTTCACATGTACCACCTCCACCTCCACTGCGATTCAGTATGGAAAACACAGTGAAGTTGCCTTTGTTCAAAGGTTTGGGGAATGAGGATACGACCCAATTCTAGTTCATTGTAAGGGTTGTATGGGAAGCTCAAGGTGTTATAGATGATCACATAAATAAGGAAACACTAGTTAATGCTCTGCAAGATCGCACACTAACCTGGTGCGTTAAGTACTCCAACGATAACCCGAATGCTAGAGTAGCAGACATCCAAGTAGCACTGAATAGGGAGTTTAGCAGGCCTAAATTTGAAGTGCAGCCGATTGTGGGATTCAAAGAGAACACGTTGCTACCAGGTGAGACACCTTGGGAACCAAATCAGAGGCTAAAATGTATGATCCGTGAAGCCAACATGAATTTGACAGATGGACAACATCGTGAGTGGTTTGTGGCTTCACTGCTACCACACTTAAGGAGTGAGTTTTCGCAGTAGAAGATAGCAACTCAAGAAGAGCCCTTAAAGGTTGGCATGAGACTACATGAGACCCCGATGCAAGATCCTAATCTAGGAGTTCAGTAGATCCACACGTAGCTGAAGAATCTGTGCCTTGAGATGCAAAGATTGAAGCAGGATAGGATAGTTCGACCAGAGGTATGTGAAGAGGTATGGTGCATGAAATGCAAGAGTCAGGGTCATGATAAAGACCACTGCTCGGTCTTTACAAATTACCTTGCAGCAGTAGGACCGATGCCTTTAAGGTCGGAAGCCCAAGCAGGACCTAGCGCAGAGCTTGCTTTGTGGTGCGCTATCTATCAAGCAGCCAAAAAACATGCCACGGATGACTGCCACTGGTTACAGAAGTATGTGCAAACACCACAACAGTTGTTCTGCAACTTTTGCAGATCGATAGGACATGATGAGTGTACTTGCAAGAGATATGAATTGATGATGGATAGAACTCTCGCCTACAGGGTTCAGGCCATAACGCGACCCCTTGACTAGAATGCAGGGATGGCGCAAATAGGATTTCAGGGGTGTGGATGAGGCCAAGGCCGAGGAGGACTTGGTAGAGTTTGTGGGTAGTTGATTTTCTATAATTGTGGAGGGCCAAGACACTATGCCCATGATTGCACTAATTCAACACGCCCTTCGTTTAAGTATTATATGTTGTTTGATCATGAAATAGAAGATTGTCCTACGCTGATAGCTAGGATACGTGACAAAGGAGCACTACCACCTCCCTCAACTCAGAACCTACAAATGATGAGGTCTGAGCCATGCGAGGAAGATCTGAATGTAAACATAGTGCTCCGAAGTGGAATTGCGACAAGAGATTACAAGGGGAAATAGCTGGAAGATAGTACATGGGTTTGCAAAGCCCCAACGAAAGAGGTCAAGTTCGATTTGGAGCGTGCTAATGAAGCATTGATGGAAGCTAAGAAGAACTTCATTGAAGCCTCCACTTCAGGAAGCAAGGATAAACTAGAGCCGGAGATGGACCCCTATATGCTCACTACTTTCCTAGAAACCTGTATGAAGTTGCTATGCAACAATAAGGCTGTGAAAGGGTTGCAGGAACTTATCAATAGATGTGTTGGGACCACTCCAGTTGAACCACACATAGTCCGCAAGATCGGAAAGCATAAGGCAAGGACATAGCGTGAAATGAGACTCAACGCGTAGATTGAAGAATACGAAATGGATCAAGCCATTCTGGATTTGGGATCAGATGTGAATGTTCTACTGAAACAGACATGGGAGAGAATGGTGAGACCTGTGTTGTAATTGTCTCTGTTTCAGTTAAGGATGGTGAACGGCCAGAAAATCATACCCATGGGGCAACTACAAGGAGTGACTGTGGATATTGAGGGAGTGAGCGTGCTGGCAGATTTTGAAGTCATAGATATTGTTGATGACAACAATCCCTACCCTGCACTCCTGGGAATTGACTGGGCTACTGCTATGAATGGGGTAATCAATGTGAAGAAGTGAAAGATGATTTTTGAGAAGAAATCGCTATGTGTAATAATACCCCTAGTTCCTACTAAAGGATCGCGCTATACGGAGTTGGTATACAATTATGAGAGTGATGATGATCTGGACTGCATCTATAAGATAAGAGCATGAGAACAAGACTAGGTGAGTCCCATCGTGGATGGACGGATTACATGGGAATGCGAGAGTTCCTACACTTCGGATTTGGATGAAGAGATTGAATGATGGAAGAATCTGTTACATGAAGTAACTACACTAAATTGCAACATGATGACCTGGTCGATGCGTTGTGTGTCTTCAGAGGAAAGAAATCTGCCTACTTATGATGGTCTAAATGAGGTAGATACCTTTTTGGACTGGGCACTGCATGCTATGCCCACAAGATGGTAGGGTACGCATAAGGGGAGTTTTGATAACTAGCGTGAATGTAGGAGGATGATGCAAGAACAATTTGGGAAGCCTAAGATGCAACTGACAGACAAGTAAGATGGGAAAAATGATCCACACATGCATCTAGCCAAATGGATGCAGGCCTATGGAGAAAAGCCTCAACTTGAGCAGGTGCACCTATACTTCGTGCTAAAGTACCTGGACAATAAGCCTATGTTGGGGGGGAACATCTACATATGGCTCTTCTTATTCCAAGAATATGACTTTGAAGTTGTTATAAATCCTGGATGATTGAACATGGGACCTAACCACCTGTCGCGCATTGAGACAGGGAAGGAACCCACTAATTTGGAGGAAGGTTTACCTGACGCGTAGCTCTTTTCTGTGAACGTCGCGGATGGACAATTCCAGGATATAATACACTTCCTAACAACTGGAACTGCGCCAAAAGGATACTCTATCCAACAAAAGAAGGAATTAGTGGTGCGCCTAGTAGATTTCTCTGTCATTGCTGGGCATCTATACAATATGGGGATTGATGAGATACTACGAAGGTATGTACCTAAGTTTGAATTAAGCATCATCCTTGCGAACGCTCATGGGGACTCTGCGGGAGGAAATTATGTAGGGAGAGAAACCGTGCATAATATTCTACGTGCATGGTTTTGGTGGCCAACCCTTCATCAGGATTCAAAAGCTTATTGCAAGGCGTGTAATGTATGTCAAAGAATAGGCAGGCCATTGTGAAGGGATGAAATGCCTTTGAATCCAAAAATGACGTTGCAACGTTTAGAAAAGTGGGCAATAGATTTTGTAGGACGTATTCAGCCCCAAGAAAATACATGCGTGAGGTACATTATCACTGCGACAGAGTACTTGACTCGGGTGGAAGCACAACAAGTGAAGGATTGCATGGGCGTGACGACTGCAAAGCTTCTATTTGAACATGTACTGACACGATTTGGATGTCCAAAGATCTTGATGAGCGATCGAGGTATGCACTTCCCCAATGAGATGATTAATGCACTAATGGAGGAATTTCTGGTGTATCACCAAAAGAGCACACCTTATCACCCACAAGCTTACGGCACAGTGGAGGCACAACAAAGTGCTCGAAACCATGTTGACCAAGGTATGTCATTCTCAGCGAAGTAATTGGGACCTACGCACACCTACAGTATTGTGGGCTTATCGGATGACATGCTAGAAGTTAATGGGACAGACACCTTTTAGGCTGGTCTACGGTGTGGAAGCCATAATGCCTATGGAATACTTCATGCCTAGCCTACGCATAGCAGCACTCACAGTTATGATAGATCCCAGAGCCCTGGAAGAGAGGCTCATGCAGTTGGAAGAGCTAGAAGAAGAGAGATTTTTCGTTGAATTTCACTAGCAGGTCTAAAAACAACGTGAAAAAACAAGGCATGACTGACATATTAAGTTGCACACCTTTAGGGTGAATGACTTGGTGCTATTTTGTGATAGTAAGTTTGATAATTTTCTAGGGAAATTCAGAATGCATTGGCTAGGGTCGTATGTTATTAAGGAGATTACTGACGATGGCGCGGTCCAGTTGGTTAAGTTGAATGGAGATCCCTTCCCCGGAGAGGTGAATGGTAGTTAATTGAAGCCATACACAGGTGGCCCGACCATCTGACTAGCTGACAGAAGCATAGTCTTAGCACTTCAGGCAACTAAAAGGAGGCGTCAGACTATAAAATACATTACCCGGTTTGGAGAGTTGCGCGATGTCAGGACTGCATGAAGCAACGAAGTGTCATAGGGTCTGCAATAGCGCAAAGACAGCTACGCTAGTGCATAAGTCCACTGGAAATTGACCGTTAAAGTCACTATTCACAATTTGATGGTCGTTTTGAGGCTAAATGGAGTGGCGATAGGAATTTAAGGCAAACTTTATGGATTATATTCTTGGAAATTTTCCGCCAATCTAACATTAATGGACCGAATGTGGGAGGAACGATCGGATTTGAATTCAAAAGGCCCTATAAATTGTAAGTGGCTATCTAGTAGAAAACACTTGGCATTTTGAGAATTGAGTTATTGCGCTCTCAAGTATATATGAACCGAGACCTATTCAAGACTCTGAAAGCAAATTCATTGTTTGAGCAACTACCATAGACACTGCAAGAATTGTGGAATAGCATTATGTCAGCACCTACAGAAGCCATGTACACATGAGTAGTGACAGCTAAGGAAGCCGTGCAGGAAATTGCGGTAGTAGAAGCCCCAGAGAGTTCTGGAATAATAGTTGAGGTCCCTAAATCACCCAAAACATCGAGACCTAAGAAGGATAAGCATTTTATGATCCCGGTGCATGTCTCACCAAGAAACCAATAAAGGACCAAGCTCACCTTGCAAGAAAAGGAGAAGGCTATTAATCAGGAGGCTGACGAGGAAGAATTTGAAGAAATCCTTGTGGAAGAAGAGGACGTAGAAATGGAAGTTGAAATGCAGGGTGTGGACCCTATTACGAGGCTGCCATAATATGTTCCTCTACACAAAGGGAAAAGCCAAAGTGCCGAAGGACATAGATGAGAGCAAGAGCTCCCTACAAACCCCATTGCTCCTAGACGATATTGTTTTTAAAGGGCCACACTTAGGACAAGTTCCAGTACTAAAGTTTGAATATTGGGACCTCGTGGTGTTGAAAATAACAACACGAAATGCTAAAAATAACATTCAGAATATTCCAATTTTAATTTGTCCTTGAATTAAAATTGAGAATTAAAATTCGAATTTAGTCTCACCAGCTATTTGAAAAATAATTAATTAATTCATCTTAAGTTAATTATTTGGCGAAATTCAAGTTATAAGTCTTTGTGAAGTCATGCAATAGTTATCCCTTAAATTAAGGAGATTATCCCTTAATTAATGAGATAAGGATGAGTTGTATTTGAGTTGTAATTAGTTAGGTCAGTTAACTAATTTATGTCCAGCTAAATTAGTTCCAAATAGTTTGAGGAACTAATTGTGAGTTCAGTCAGTTAATTCATGCATGCATGCAACTAGAATTCTCTAGATAACTGAATATTCTCTCATAAATAACTCATACATGTCAGTTCAGATAAATACCAAATTGAGATTAAAGATAGGGACATTGTACTATCAGTTGGAGGAATTTTCCAATAAAGGAAACTCATCCATGCGGAAGGAACAAGGTTCCTTGAGGATTGCGCAATTTTACAGTGTGTATGATCCAGATTTAAATAGGAACGCAATAGATTACAGAGATAACCATAAATACAGAGATGCGATAACCATAAATAAAGAGATGCAGCGGAAATAACACTTTATTTCATTAATGGAAAATACCGAAATATG
>APFE031310165.1:0-13558 GCA_000404065.3 Pinus taeda
CTTTTCACTTGGCTAATTTAGCTCATTAGGCATTCTGCAAACTGTAACAACAATTAACTGTAACGCTGCTTTTTCCGAGCTCAGGGCAGGGACTTGCTGCCCTGCAGCTCCTCTTGTCTTATTATAATTTGGATTCAAACAAAAGAATTAAATTAATTTAATGAATTATGAATGTGAATGTAAAATATAAAATTATTTACAAGCATTTTTATTTTAAAAAAAAGGGCCAGCTACAAGTTACGCGAAAGGATGTAATAGTAAATTTCATATTCATAAATGGTTGAAGGCAATTATGGGAAGGCTATTTCCCACTCAACTCCTCTCCCTGGAGACAAAAACTTCCCAAGAGGGAAAATACACCAATAGGGATGAGGGACTTGAGGCTATCCAAGAGAGAGACTATTGTGTTTTTGCAACCTTTGTCAGGATGCTACAGAGGTGGTGGGATGCTACCAAAGTTAGAGTTGTTGAACGTGGTTGGCCAGTGCAACTCTGTTTAGTACCCTTGATTGAAGGTGTGCAACTTTAGTACCCTTGATTGAAGTTGTGCAACTCTGTTTAGTACCCTGATTGAAGCTGGTTGGCATAAGGTGCTCTTGGGAAAAACATGTTAAGGTTTCTAAGCTTGCAACTGTGTTAAATATGAAATTGGCTAGCGGGAGTACTAGTGCTGTCACCGGTACTCATAGGTTGGGAAAACAATTCCTATTCCTGGAATTGTTTGGCTAAGTAAATGAATTCAGATAAGTATTCAAGATGATTTGTATTGTTATCTTAAAACTTTGAACTGTTCTAGAAAACGAAAGTATGAATGACACTATAATGACCCAGAAAAATTATAAGTGACTTTTATGTTTTTACCAGCTTGGGTAAAACATTGAACAAGAATTATTTTTACTTTCAAAATTACGTCATTATAAATGTTGTTAATTTATATTTGGAAATGAATGAGAAAATGAAAGTTAATAACTATTCTTTGTGGAATTGTTTTCTTTGCTGGTAATGTAAAGGAAAACGGTTGCCAAGGAACAAACCCTAACTGCTTTCATTCCTTCCTTAGTGAAAAGGAAAGGAGAAAGGAAAGACCGGGCTGTTAGAGGAACAGACGGTGAGAAAGGAAGGGGAATGATTAAAAATAAAGAAAACATGCTAAGTCTGGTAAGGACCAGATAGCATGGGCACAAAGGTGCATTTTAACCTTTGCTGAAGGTAGTTGCCTGGCAAAGAAGCTTGGGGGGAGACTCGCAGTTCAGACGGTCTCATGGTCGGGAGGTAGACAAGCTGAAACTAGTTGGCCGCATAAGAGGAAAATTGTGCAATAATATTACAGGTAAGTATGCTGTCCTGTTATTAAATACAGTGTAGAGTATCTCAGTAAAGGGATTTAACTAATGGTAGGCCTGTGTTTTTCTTAAAGGATAGAGAAAAGAAATTACCCCTGGTCTGCAAAATTAATACAGAAGGGTTACTAGTATTTTGGTAAAGAATAGATGTCTTTTTAATAATCAAAGGGTTTATATGGGAAAGAATACGCAAACGAGAATTATCCTTTGTCTGTATGAATATTACAGAAGAAATATCAACAAATTATTATGGGGTAGGTGCCCTTTAATCATATAGGAAACTAGATATTAAATTGCACATAAATACATTAAACCCTGTTGGTTAAAAAAAAAAAAAACAGCAATAAGAGCATCCACTGAATATGATCCACATCCGGGTTGATAGTTCGAATCAAACAAATAACAAGGAAATTGCCGCACAGTACTTATATCATTATCGTATCAAATAAGAACCGTTGAATAATTGCTATGGCCATATGATTACAGAACTAATATCAAACACCCTCGATATAGTAACCAATAATAAGAGCTTTATTAAACATTCGCATGCATAAACTCTAGGCTATGCAAGAGAAATCAATAGAAAAGAATAGTAACTGTCACTCTGCGGTTAAGTTCGCGGCATATGGTTCATGCCAACCGAACGAGCGTAGCAGAGTAATACAGTGTAAGGGTATTAACTGTTCAACAGAATAAACCAACATATAAACAGAATACCATTAAATGGATATGCGCGCAAATGTGGAAACAACCCGTCTGCATGCATATCAAACGTTGGCAGAAAGCAAATAAAATTACCTTCAATAAGTATTGACTTGGTTCCAAGCAAAACAGAGGAAAACACTATAACCATTTCAGCGTATGAGATACATCTTTAAAACAAAATATAAGTTCAAATAATACTGTAACAGAGTGTCACGGAGTAACAGAGACCAGACAATCACTGTGTCACTGCTACTATTAAACAAAAGAAAAATCTTATGAAATGGGGTTCGCGACCCAACCAGTACAGTATACATTTAACCATCCGGAGCTAAACAGTTCAACCAAAAACAAAATGACAGTAAGACCCAAAGGGCCATGGAACTCGATGCCTTATGAAATGGCATTCGACAAGCTCTCGAAAGAGTATGGCCAGGAAACCAACTCCTCACTAGAAAGCTCAAAGGAGCGACCTGGCATAAGAAAGAGAATCATAACCACGAAATCCGATACCAATCTCTGGTATATACCATTAAACTGGAATGTAAAAACCATACCCGGAATGTGGAATGAGTAGCAATAGGAAGGTTGGCCATTGCTTTCTCCGCGGCATGGGCACGCCAATACTGGCATACACATACAGAGAAATCATGAGTAAATAACTTAGGTCGTTATGCATTCCAACAAGAAGTAATGGTACAAGGGACGAATATAATAACAAAGTTTCAATGAGGCCCATACCCGGGACGGGGTTTAAACTGGCAAACTGCTGGTAAGTCCTTCCTCCGCGATAGGGATCTCCAAGCCTGTAAAACATACTATCATAGTAACTGGTAAAAAATATAACTCCGTTACGCCGATTCCAGAGAAGAATTGAAGGTGGTAATACTAAACAAGTAAATGCATATTGTACCTATTCTTCTGCTATCGGAATGAACGCGCAGGAAGATACTTCATTCTTCTCCATGACAGCGTCGGCCTCACTTAAAATTACAGAGAAACAAAAACTCAGGCATAACAATGGTGGACTCGCAAGCAGAGAAAACCCTCTCAGTAAACTAACCACGCACAAATGAAAGGCAGAAGCCCTAGAAAGGCCCAAATGAAGACCTTGCCCTCGCTCCTGGCCGTTCGATGGAGGGAGGGCCGATCATCACCCTTCGTTGAGTCTGGAATCCCGAGAAATCTGCATAGTGCCAGAGATATTAATGTCAACAACTACCCGCCATTCGAAAGGCAGATCGGTGAAGGGAAACATTCTTCAAGTAGTTCCAGGTGTCTGCTGTCGGCAAATCAACCATAAATGAGACCAGAGTTGGAAACCCTGTCGCACTGCCAACGTAGCCATGCATACATGGGAATTTTCATTCAATGGCAAATATCGAAAATTGTAATGAGTGAGTCCACGTGCCAACGCAGTTGGGAGGTTGGCAGATAATGTCTCATTAAAGTCTAAAGTACTATGAGATGTAACCCTTCGACCATGGTAATATGATATATATAAATATATATTGTGTAAACCTTAAACATGGTAACATGCCTTATGTGGTCATGTTTGTAACCACCGAATATGTGTTATGGCGTATATGGATAGGCAGACCATAATTTTTTTTTTTACATGGTTAATATATGGTAAATACTAAATGAGGTTCATGACATGTGGTATCAGAGCCCAGTTACAAAACTGAGGCCTCTCGGAAAATAGAGATGCCATCTATAATAATGTTACTTGTATAAATACTGATTAGTATACTAATAATCCTCTTGTTTTGTCATTAAATTTTATGAAGTAGTATAGGTTCAGGATTTCAAAGAATTTCAACATGAGGAGAGCAGACAGTACATCTTGCAGATACGCAATGGGACAAGGGACACATGGACCAGAAAGTAACCCTGAGTTATGGGTACAGCTGGGAGAAGAAGCCAGAAATACAAACCAAGCTATTCTAGAAACGATATAGGAGCTAAAGAATGAGATGGCTCGGTTGCGAGAGGACAACGCACGATTAACAATGGAACAAGAAAGAATTTTAAAGAGTTTGTCTGACAGACAAAACCAACCACCAGTTAACCCTAGCGGGGAACAACAGAGAATATCGGAAGAACAGAACCATCATATGCCCCCAGAGTGATCGGAGGAACAGGGGGAACGTTCTGATAATGTGTATAAATAGCAAACCTCAAAGAGACAAAGGGTGGAATTACAAGGGGAATTCCGTAAGATAAAACCACCACACTTTGATTGGGAGCAAGAAGAAGCAACGAAAGCATGGTTGATCAACATGAATAAGTATTTTCAGTTGTATGAATACGACCATAACCTTAAGGCACGATTGGCTATTTTCCAGCTACAGGGAAAGGCTACCTTATGGTGGGAGGAAGTCAAAATTGTAAAGGGAGTGACTGAGTAGACTATTACTTGGGAAAATTTCCAAAGGTATTTTAAGGAGAGGTATTTAACTGAACGTTTTTATGATGAAAAGGCAAAGGAATTTCACGATTTACGGTTGGGGCAACAGACCATGGATGAATTCATCACCCAGTTTACTTCCTTACTCCGCTACGTACCATATATAAGGGAGGAAAAGGCGAAAGTACAACGATTGTCAGCAGCTTGCCACCTTATATGCGAGAGAGGATTGAGTTCGACAATACAAAGTCTATGGATGAGGCGATTCGTAAAGCCATAATTTGCTATCAACAAAGTAAGAAAAAAGGGGAAGCTGCTGGTAGGAAATGGAATGAGAAAAAGAATTTCAAGTCAATTGGAAGCAATAGAGGAAACCGTAGTGGCAGAAGCAAGGGGAATGGAAAAGGACTGAATAGTAGAATTCCATCAAAATCTACATCTAAACTCAAGATAGTAAATGAATCCCGGGGTGGTGAACAACATGCTAGATTGGACAACGAAGGGGCAGCAAGGTCCCCGGTTCAGTGTTGGGGCTGTGGAAGGCTGCACTATGTCAAAAACTGCCCACAACGTAAAGGAACAGAACAATTATCTCAAATTCATGAAGCTTCAACGGTTGGCGAGGTTGGACGTAGTGTCCCGAGAATTAATGCAGCACTGGAGGATCGGCAAGCAGAATATCAACCAACAATGGTCGAATTTGAAGGTAAAATCTCAGACTTACCCATAGCTGTTTTAATTGATCCAGGGGCTACGCTAAGCTATATAAGTCCAAAATTAATAGAACGATGTAAATTACAGCCTGTTAAATTTAAAGCTCCTTGGCTGGTACAATTGGCTACTGGAACCAAAAGATGGGTAATGGAAAAAATCGATAATTGTTCCTTTACTATAGCAGAACAACCGATAATGGCTAATTTAAATATACTCCCTCTTGGTTCATATGACTTTTTAATTGGAATGGACTGGTTGGAAAAACAATGGTCTTTAGTGGACTGCAAAACCAAGGTTATATACTACAAAGATCAGCATGGAAATAGGAAGGAAATGCAGGGAATTAAACGACCTATGTAGATCCGCCCAATAACTGCAACCCAACTGGCAAAGTGCATCTGGAAACGATGCCAGATTTATGCTATTCAGGTAGGATATGCTGATGCTAAGGATAAATCAGCAGCATTGAATGACATCCCTGTAATACAAGAATTTACAGATGTATTTCCAGAATAAATTCCTGGGTTACCACCAAAAAGAAATATAGACTTTACTATAGAATTGATACCAGGCATAGCCCCGGTATCGCAGGCACCTTACAGAATGAGTGTGTCTGAGCTAACAGAATTAAAAATGCAGTTGCAAGAATTACTGGATAAAAACTACATTCGGCCCAGTGTGTCACCATGGGGAGCCCCGGTATTATTTGTATTGGCTATCGCGAGCTGAATAAGCTGACCATCAAAAACAAATATCCATTACCTCGGATCAATGAATTGTTTGATCAATTAAAAGGTGCAACGGTGTTTTCTAAGATTGATCTGCGATCAGGCTACCATCAGATCCAAATTAAGGAGGAGGACATTGCTAAAACTGCTTTTAGAACAAGGTATGGACACTATGAATTTGTAGTATTACCTTTTGGGCTAACAAACGCTCCTACAACCTTTGTGTGTCTGATGAATAGTATATTTCATCAATATCTAGATCGATTCATGCTGATATTCATTGATGATATACTGATATATTCTCGCACCAAGGAGGAACACCAGGAACATCTCAGAATGGTACTACAGACCCTTCGAGAACATCAGTTATACGCCAAATTTAGTAAATGCGATTTTTTCAAGGAAAAAATCCAATACTTGGGTCATGTGATTACAAAGAACGGGATTGCAGTGGACCCGGAGAAAATAAAAGCTATAATGGAATGGCCCATACCCAAAGATGTGGCAAACATTCGGTCCTTTATGGGATTAGCTGGATATTACAGGCGATTCGTGGCAGGCTTCTCCAAAGCGGCCTTCCCCATCACCTCATTGCAGAAAAAGGGAAAAGCATTCCAATGGACCACAAATTGCCAGAAATGTTTTGAGCAGTTGAAACACCTGCTCACTACAACACCTGTTTTGAGTATCGCTGATCCCGATAAAGATTATATGGTATGCATGAATGCAAGCAAAGAAGGCTTGGGAGGAGTATTAATGCAATAAGGCAAAGTGATTCCATATGAGTCTCGAAAGTTGAAAGAGCATGAGCAAAAATACTCTGCTTATGATTTAGAGTTGGCTGCCATCATACATGCCTTGAAAATGTGGCGGCATTATCTTATGGGCAGAAATTTTTTGTTTCTAACCGACCATCACAGCCTAACAAATTATTTTAGTCAGCCCACTTTGAATGCCAGACAAGAAAGATGGGTAGACTTCTTAAGCGGTTTTGATTTTGACATTAAACACTTACAGGGAAAGGAGAATAGAGTGGCAGATGCCTTAAGTCGAAAGGTACAAAATCTGTATGAAATTTCCATTAGTGAATGGAAAAGTCCTTTCGGAGAAATGATAAAGAAAGCCGCGGAACAAGATGAAGAGTATCAACAAATAAAACATCAATTACAACAATCTTCCAACGAGAAGAATCTGCAAGGATATGATTTGGATGATACAGGAATGTTGTATTACCAGAAAAGATTATTTGTACCAAACCAAAACAATATTAAGAATCTGATACTGGATGAATTCCACATTAGCCATTACGCAGGTCATCCTGGATATCAGAAAATGATTAAAGCAATAAGAAAAGATTACTTTTGGCCAGGGATGAAGAAGAACGCGGCTGAATACTTGGCACGTTGTTTGGAGTGCCAACAAATTAAAGAAGAACATCAGCATCCAGCAGGACTGCTACAACCACTACCCATTCCAGAATGGAAATGGGAAACCATTTCCATGGATTTCATCACTGGATTACCTAAGACAAAGAAAAACAATGACTCCATTATGGTGGTTGTAGATAAGTTGAGCAAAGCTGCCCATTTCATACCTGTACAATCCACTTATAGAGCCGCACAAATTGCTCACAGTTTTATGCAGAACGTGTTCAGATTACATGGACTCCCAAAAACAATAATTTCAGATCGAGATGTAAAATTTACACCTGCCTTTTGGAGGATGTTATTCGCTAAACTGGGAACTCAGCTGAACTTTAGCACAGCATATCATCCTCAAACCGACGGGCAGACAGAACGAGTAAACCAAGTGGTACAAGATATGCTAAGGGCTTATGTGATGCAACAACCTATGCTATGGTAAGAGTACTTACACTTGGTAGAGTTTGCGTATAATAATGGATATCATACCTCAACGCAAATGAGCCCTTTCGAAGTTTTGTACGGACGAAAATGATGCACACCTTCGAATTCGGGCGGACCCGAAGATAGACTGAGTTTGGGGCCGGACATGCTCACAAAAATAGAAGGTATGGTAAAAAAGGTACGCGCCAACTTGAAAGCTGCTCATGACAGACAGAAAAATTTTGGTGATCGCAAAAGAAGATTCAAGGAATACCTGGTTGGAGACCATGTATTTATTAAGATTCAAGCCAAAAAGAGTACCTTGCAGTGGAGCGGGTGTGCCAAGCTAGCACCCCGATATCGTGGACCATTCCAAGTCCTGGCAAGAATTGGACCAGTAGCGTACCAACTCGCCTTGCCTAGCCACATTCGGGTTCATAATGTTTTTCATGTTTCCGTGTTAAAGAAATATGTCTATGATCCTAGACATGTGATCAAATGGCACGATATTCAGGTGGGAATTGTTGCTTACAATGAGCCTGGCAAAAGGAATTCTTTAAAAAAAAAAAAAAAACTAACTTAAACATTGTATGTGGCAGATCGAACCGGAAGGAGAGGTGCTACTCGAACTGCTGAGCATCCTCGACCCGAGAGAAGTGCAGCTGCGGAAACGAGCTATTACCCAAGTTAAGGTACAATGGTGGCATTATGGTCCTGAGGAGGCCACTTGGGAAAATGAAATATTAATGAAAAGAACCTATCCGGAGCTGTTTATGACTGAGAGACATCGGGACGGTGTCCAATCTTAGGGGAGGAGATGTAATGACCCGGATAAATTAGAAATGACTTTTATGTTGTTACCAGCTTGGATAAAACATTGAACAAGAATTATTTTTACATTCAAAATTACGTCATTATAAATGTTGTTAATTTATAATTGGAAATGAATGAGAAAATGAAAGTTAATAATTATTCTTTGGGGAATTGTTTTCTTTGCTGGTATGTAAAGGAAAACAGTTGCCAAGGAACAAAACCTAACTGCTTTCCTTCCTTCCTTGGTGAAAAGGAAAGGAAAAAGGAAAGACCGGGCTGTTAGAGGAACAGATGGTGAGAAAGGAAGAGGAATGATTAAAAATAAAGAAAACATGCTAAGTCTGGTAAGGACCAGATAGCATGGGTACAGAGGTGCATTTTAACTTTTGCTGAAGGTACTTGCCTGGCAAAGAAGCTTGGGGAGAGACTCGAAGTTCAGACGGTCTCATGGTGGGGAGGAAGACAAGATGAAACTAGTTGGCCGCATAAGAGGAAAATTGTGCAATAATATTACAGGTAAGTATGTTGTCCTATTATTAAATACAATGTAGAGTATCTCAGTAAAGGGATTTAACTAATGGTAGGCCTGTGTTTTTCTTAAAGGATAGAGAAAATAAATTACCCTTGGTTTGCAAAATTAATACAGAGGGGTTACCAGTAACTTGGTAAAGAATAGATGCCTTTTTAATAATCAAAGGGTTTGTATGGGAAAGAATACGAAAACGAGAATTACCCTTTGTCTGTATAAATATTACAGAAGAAATATCAACAAAATAATATAGGGTAGGTGCCCTTTAATCATATAGGAAACCGGATATTAAATTGCACATAAATACAGTAAACCATGTTGGTAAAAACAACAGTAAGGGAATCCACTGAATATGATTCACATCCATGTTGATAGTTCGAATCAAACAAATAACAAGGAAATTGCCGCACAGTCTTTATATCATTATTGAATCAAATAAGAACCGTTGAATAATTTCTACGGCCATATGATTACAGAACTAATATCAAACACCCTCGGTATAATAACCAATAATAAGAGCTTTATTAAACAACCGCATGCATAAACTCTAGGCTACACAAGAGAAATCAACATAAAAGAATAGTAACTATCACTCTGCGGTTAAGTTCGCGGCATATGGTTCACGCCATTCGAACGAGCGTAGCAGAGTAATAAAGAGCAAGGGTATTAACCGTTCAACAGAATAAACCAACATATAAACAGAACACTATTAAATGGATATGCGCGCAAATGTGGACACAATCCGTCTGCATGCATATCATAACATTGGTGAAAGCAAATAAAATTACCCTTGAACAAGTATTGACTTGGTTCCAAGAGAAACAGAGGAAACACTATACCCATTAATTATATTGTGCTCAACGTATGAGATACATCCTTAAAACAAAATATAAGTTCAAATAATACTGTAACAGAATGTCGCGGAGTAACAGAGACCAGACAATCACTGTGTCACTGCTTCTATTAAACAAAAGAAAACTCTTATGGAATGGGGTTCGCGACCCAACCAGTACAGTATACATTTAACCACCCGGAGCTAAACAGTTCATCCAAAAAAACAAAATGACAGTAAGACCCAAAGGGCCATGGAATTCAATGCCTTATGAAATGGCATTCGGCAAGCTCCCGAAAGAGTATGGCCAGGAAACCAACTCCTCATCAGAAAGCTCATAGGAGCGACCTGACATAAGAAAGAGAATCGTAACCACGGAATCCGACACCAATCTCTGGTATATACCATTAAACTGGAATGTAAAAACCATACCCGGAATGTGGAATGAACACCGGTAGGAAGGTTGGCCATTCCTTTCTCCGTGGCATGGGCACGCCAACATTGCCATACACATATAGAGCAATCATGAGTAAATAACTTAAGTGGTTATACAATCCAACAAGAAGTAGAGGTACATGGGATGAATATAATAACAAAGTTTCAATGAGGCCCATACCCGGGACGGGGTTTAAAACTGGCAAACTGCTGGTAAGTCCTTCCTCCGCGATAGGGATCTTCGAGCCTGTAAAACATACTATCATAGCAACTTGTGAATAATATACCCCCGTTATGCCGATTCCAGAAAAGAACTGAAGGTGGTAATACTAAACAAGTAAATGCATATCGTACCTGTTCTTCCGCTATCGGAATGAATGCGCAGGTGGATACTTCATTCTTCTCAGTGACGGCGTCGACCTCACTTCCAATTACAGAGAAACAAAAACTCAGGCATAACAATGGCGGACTTGCGAGCCGAGAAAACCCTCTCAGAAAACTAACCACGCACAAATGAAAGGCAGAAGCCCTAGAAAGGTCCAAATGAAGACCTTGCCCTCGCTCCTGGCCGTTCGATGGAGGGAGGGCCGATCATCACCATTCATTAAGTCTGGAATCCCGAGAAATCCGCATGGTGCCAGAGATATTAATGTCAACAACTACCCGCCATACGAAAGGCAGGACGGTGAAGGGAAACATTCTTCAAGGAGATCCAGATGTCTGCCGTCGGCAAATCAACCATAAATGAGACCAGAGTTGGAAACCCTGTCGCACTGCCAACGCAGCCATGCGTACACGGGAAATTCATTCAGTAGCAAATATCGAAAATTGTAATGGGTGAGTCCACGTGCCAACACAGTTGGGAGGTTGGCGGATAATGTCTCACTAAAGTCTATAAGGACTATGAGATGTAACCCTTCGATCATGGTGATATGATATATATATATATATATAAATATATTGCGTAAACCTTAAAACATGGTAACATGCTCTATGTGGTTACGCATGTAACCACCGAATATGTGTTATGACGTATATGGTTAGGCCGACAATAAATTTTTTTTTTACATGGTTAATCTATGGTAAATACTAAATGAGGTTCATGACATGTGGTATCAGAGCCCAGTTACAAAACTGAGGCCTCTGGGAAAATAGAGATGCCATCTATAATAATGTTACTTGTATAAATACTGATTAGTATACTAATAATCCTCTTATTTTGTCATTAAATTTTATGAACTAGTACAGGTTCAGGAATTCAAAGAATTTCAACATGAGGAGAGCAGACAGTACATCTCGCAGATACGCAATGGGACAAGGGACACATGGACCGGAAAGTAACCCTGCGTTATGGGTACAACTGGGAGAAGAAGCCAGAATACAAACCAAGCTATTCTAGAAACGGTACAGGAGCTAAAGAATGAGATGGCTCGGTTGCGAGAGGACAATGCACGATTAACAATGGAACAAGAAAGAATTTTAAAGAGTTTTTCTGACAGACAAAACCAACCACCAGTTAACCCTAGCACAGAACAACAGAGAATATCGGAAGAGAAGAACCATCATATGCCCCCAGAGCGATCAGAGGAACAAGAGGAACGTTCTGATAATGCATATGAATAGCAAACCTCAAAGAGACAAAGGGTGGAATTACAAGGGGAATTCCGTAAGATAAAAGCACCACACTTTGATGGGGAGCAAGAAGAAGCAGCGGAAGCATGGTTGATCAACATGAGTAAGTATTTTCAGTTGTATGAATACGAACATAACCTTAAGGCACGATTAGCTATTTTCCAGCTGCAGGGAAAGGCTACCTTATGGTGGGAGGAAGTCAAAATTGTAAAGGGAGTGACTGAGCAGACTATTACTTGGGAAAATTTCCAAAGGTATTTTAAGGAGAGGTATTTAACTGAACGTTTTTATGATGAAAAAAAAAAGGAATTTCACGATTTACGGTTGGGGCAGTAGACCATGGAGGAATTCATCACCGGGTTTACCTCCTTACTCCGCTACGTACCATATATAAGGGAGGAAAAGGTGAAAGTACAACGATTTGTCAGCAGCTTGCCACCTTATATGCGAGAGAGGATTGAGTTCGACAATCCAAAGTCTATGGATGAGGCGAATCGTAAAGCCAGAATTTTCTATCAACAAAGTAAGCAAAAAGGGGAAGCTGTTGGTAGGAAATGGAATGAGAAAAAGAATTTCAAGTCAATTGGAAGCAACAGAGGAAACCGTAGTGGCAGAAGCAAGGGGAATGGCAAAGGACTGAATAGTAGAATTCCATCAAAATCTACATCTAAACTCAAGATAGTAAATGAATCCCGGGGTGGTGAACAACATGCGAGATTGGATAGTGAAGGGACAGCAAGGCCCCCAGTTTAGTGCTAGGGCTGTGGAGGGTCGCACTATGTCAAAAACTGCCCACAACGTAAGGGAACAAAACAGTTATCTCAAATTCATGAAGCTTCAACGGTTGGCGAGGTTGGACGTAGTGTGACCAGAATTAATGCAGCACTGGAGGATCGGCAAGCAGAATATCAACCAATAATGGTCGAATTTGAAGGTAAAATCTCAGACTTACCCATAGCTGTTTTAATTGATCCAGGGGCTACACTAAGCTATATAAGTCCAAAATTAATAGAACGATGTAAATTACAGCCTGTTAAATTTAAAACTCCTTGGCTGGTACAATTGGCTACTGGAGCCAAAAGACGGGTAATGGCAAAAATCGATAATTGTTCCTTTACTATAGCAGAACAACCGATAATGGCTGATTTAAATATACTCCCTCTTGGTTCATATGACGTTTTAATTGGAATGGACTGGTTGGAAAAACACTGGTCTTTAGTAGACTGCAAAACCAAGGTTATATACTACAGAGATCAGCATGGAAATAGGAAGGAATTGTAGGGAATTAAACGACCTATGCAGATCCACCCAATAACTGCAACCCAACTGGCAAAGTGCATCCGGAAACGATGCCAGATTTATGCTATTCAGGTAGGATATGCTGATGCTAAGGATAAATCAGCAACATTGAATGACATCCCTGTAATACAAGAATTTACAGATGTATTTCCAGAAGAAATTCCTGGGTTACCACCGAAAAGAAATATAGACTTTATTATAGAATTGGTACCAGGCACAACCCCGGTATCGCGGGCACCTTACAGAATGAGTGTGCCTGAGTTAACAGAATTAAAAA
>APFE031310181.1:667-11313 GCA_000404065.3 Pinus taeda
ACAGAAACAAGAACTCGACAGCTACAAAATCGATCAATTTCAGAGTATCTCATCAAGTGGAAGAATTTACCCACTGAAGATTCCACATGGGAGGACAATAATTTTATAAAGAAGCATCAGGAACTACTCAAGAATTGAGGACAACACTTTTTGAAGGAGAGAGGCATGTTAGGCCCCTATACTACTAGTGTAACCCCTTATTGTTATTAGTACAAACCCACCTATTATATTGATGTACCCATGTGGTGCCCATATTGCTACTATTGTGCTGCATAGAAGCCCACTATTGTTATTATTGTGCCCTTACATTATTATTGTTATGTAGGCTCTGATTATGTTATGACCCCTTAGATTCCTATATATAGAGAGGAGGTCTTTTCATTTGAATCATCGAAGAATTGTTAATTTATGTAATGTAAAGGAGGTTGCCCCCTCAAAAAGGTTGAATTCTAAGGCGTTGATCTATCTTTTCTATCTTTTCTATCTTTTCTATCTATCTTTTCTATCTTTTCTATCTTTGTCTCTTTGTCTATATTTCTCCCTTGAGCCCTCCCTCCCTCTCCCTCTTCCTCTCCTTCACCCTCTTCCTCACCCTTTCACTCATTCTTTTCCACCCCCTTCTCTCTCTCTCTCTGACAACTTCATTTTATCACTACACATATCACTATCTCTAAAACCAATTCCATTTCTTTGTCTCTTCCTCGCTCCTTATGACAACCTCTACTTGATGTTTTTCCCATCTACCTCTCCCTCTCTCCCTCTCTTTAAAACTCTCTATCACTTAATATCCCTTCTCTCTCCCTCTCTCGCTCTGACTTTACCCCTCACCGATGTTCTTTATCTTCCCCCCTCCCCTCTCTTCTCTCTTTCCATGTCCCCTTTTCTACCTCTTGAAATTTTACTCTATCTCTTTCTCTCAATCTCTTTGACACATGATCTCTCATATTATATTATTCCCCTCTTCTTTCTCCCTATCTACCATCTTTCTCTCTCTCACCCTTTTCACTCTCTTTCTCCCTCTCACCAGACCTATGGCTCCCTCTCCTCCCTCTCTCTCTCTTTCACTACCTCTCTCCATATTCACCTCTTCCTCTATCTATACCTTCTCCCTTTCCCACTAGCCATTCTCTCTCTCTCCCCCTTATGCTTCCCTAACCTCTCCTTCAGTCTCTCACTCTACTTTTTCCCTTCAATTTCTCACACTCTCTTTCTATCTCTCTATCAATGTTTATTTGTTTGTCAAACATTCTCTCTCTCTCTTACACTCTCTCCCCCTCTCTCCTCTCCCACTCCTACTCTCTCTCCCTCTATCACTCCCCCATTCCTAATATCTCTCTCCCTCTCTCCATCACCCCTTCTTGCAGTCCTACCCTACCTATATCCCACCTATTTGTTTGTCAAACATTCTCTCTCTCTCTTACACTCTCTCTCCCTCTCTCCTCTCCCACTCCTACTCTCTCTCCCTCTATCACTCTCCCGTTCCTAATATCTCTCTCCCTCTCTCCGTCACCCCTTCTTGCAATCCTACCCTACCTATCTCCCACCCTCTCCTCCCTCTCGTCTCTCTCTCTCTCCCCCTCAGCCTCTTCCCTCTCTCTCCTCTCCCTTTGCCTCACACCCTCCCACTCTCTCTCTCTCACTCCACTACCCTCTCCTCCCTCTCTCTCTATATATCTGACCTTCCTCTATCTCTCCCTCCCTCTCTCCATCCTCCTTTCCTCTCTCTTTCTCTCTCTCACTCCCTCTATCCATCCCTCACTATCTCTCTCCCTCTCTCTCTCCATCCCTCTCTTTATATATTGTCTATCTCTCTCTCCCTCCCTCACTTTTTCTCTCTCCCTCTCTCTCTCTTTGTCCCTTTTTCTCCCTCTCTCTCCCTCTCTCTCTCTCCCTCTCTTTCTCCCCCTTTCCCTCTTCCCTCTCTATCTCCTCTCTCTTACTCCCTTTGTCTCTACTTCCCTCTCTCTCTCTCCCCATCTCTCTCCCTCCCTTCACCTCCAACTTTCCCCTCTCCCTCTCTCATCCTCCCTTTGCCTCCTCCTTTCCTCTCTCTCTCTCTCACCCTCCCTTCACCTCCTCCTTTACTCTCTCTCTTCACCCCACTCTATTTCCTCTCTCTCTCCTCTCTCTTTGCCTCACACCCTCCCACTCTCCTCTCTCTCTCCTCTCTCTTCACCCCACTCTCTTTCCTCTCTCTCCCACTCTCTCTCCCACTCTCTTTCCTCTCTCTCTCCTCTCTCTCTCTCTCTTTGCCTCACACCCTTTCACTCCCCTGCCCCCTCCCTCTCTCTCTATCTATATATCCTTCCTTCCCTCCCTCCCATTCCCTCTCCCTCTCTCTCTCTCTCTCTCTCTCTCTCGCTCCCTCTCTCTCTCTTTCTCCCTCCTCCCCTCACGTCTCTCACTATATCTCTCTCTCTCTCTTTCTCTCCCTCGCTCTCGTCCCTCTCTCTCTCCTCTCTGTCACTCCCTCCATCTCTCCTTCCCTCTCTTTCACTCTCTCTCACTCCTATCTCCTCTCTATCTCTCCATCTCTCTCTCTCTACCCGTCTCTCACTCCCTCCCACTCTCTCTCCCTCTCCTACTCTCCCACTCTCTCTCTCTCTCCCTCTATCACTCCCTCTATCTACCTCTCTTTCTCCATCCCCCTCTCTCTATGTCTCTCTCTCTCAACCTTTCTCCCTCTCCTACTATCCTTAATTACCTTTCTCAATTTGTCCTTCAAAACAACCCTCCCAAGCTCGATATGTCTTTCCCTCCCTCCCCTTTTCTCTCTCCCCCTCAATCCCCCGTTCTCTCTTTACCTCTTCTTTCATCCTTCCCCTTTCTCACCCTTTCCTCTCTCCTACAATTTCTCTCTCCCCCCCTTCCCCCACTCTCTTCTTTACCACTCTCTTTCCCTCTTTCCCTCCCTCCCTCTCTCTTCCTATGCCTCCAATCTCACTCTTTCTCTCTCCCCCCTACTATCCAAGCCTACCTTCAATTGTCCTTCAAAACAACCCTCCCAAGCAATGTATCTCTTCTCCTCCCTCGCTCCATTTTTCTCTCCTTACCCCTTCTTCCTTGTACCCAATCTCTCTCCCCTTGTAGCTTTGGGCTCTCTCTCTCCATCTTCCCCTCTCTTCTTCACCCCTCTTTCTCTTCCCAACACTCTCTCTTTTTACCTCTTGCTCCCCATATTTCTATCTCTTTGTACCCCTCCCAACCTATTCCTCATCTACTTCTATCTCTCTCTCTCACACATGTACACACTTACTCTCTCCTCTTCTCTCCCTCTTCTTTGGTTTTCCCACTTTCCCTTCCTCACTATCCCCTGCCTTTCCCTCTTTACATATATCTTCTTTCATCTTCATCTCTACCCCTTTCTCTTATCCTCTTACCCGCTCTCTCTCCTCCCCACTCCCCATTCCTCTCTAATTTATAAATATATTTTAAACAAAAATATATTTAAAAATTATTAATTATAAATTATTAAGTTATTTTATAAAATTCACATGAAAAAATACATGAAAATATTCAAAATTAGAAACACATATCACAAATAAATTTATAAATTTAAAATTTATGTCAAAATTCAAGTTAGAATTTATATTTTCAATCAAAATATATTGTTTTTGTTAATCATTTTGTATCTATTAAATATGTTTTATATATTCAAAACAATACAACTGCACCTCATCCTCTCAACACTCTCGTTGTCTCCTCCTACCCCCCCATAAACCCAACACATATTGCACCCACCCTCTAAATATATTAATAATAGTATTATTTAAATTTAATTAATTTCCATTACACTAACCAATGAATTATTATAAGTAGAAAAATCACCACCTCTATCCCCTACTAACCCTAACTCATAGAGATCTTGAATAAACATTTACTTGTAGTGAGTCACCATAAAATCCTAGATCCGTGATTTTTGAATAAAGGAATTACAAATAAAAATAAATACGGTGAAGCAAAGTTGTTTCTTCCTCTACTAAAAAAATTACTTTTCTAAGGGCGGTTTCTTGATTTTTAAATAAAAAGACACGTATAAATGACTAAAAAAGCACTTTGCTAAGAGCAGTTTCTTGATTTTTAAATTAAAAATATCTATAAATAACTATTGACTTTTAAATATCGTAATACATCGACATAATGTATAAATAACTTTTCACATTTGAAGATTGAAACCCATTTTGAACAAGGGAGCCACTGCCGTGGCGGTAGTCCCTGCCGGGGTTTGCCACAACAAACAGCGAGCAACACGTGGCCTTCATGCTGGTGAGACATCGCATGAGGCAGACCCTGCCGGGGTTTGCCACAACAAACAACGAGCAACACGTGGCCTTCATGCTGGACGTGTGCCGCTAGTTCGATGCGAAACCCATGGTAACTATTATTTTATAATAATTTCATTTTTCTATCTTAGACGAATTTTATTGTTTTTTTATCCTAGTTAACTACAATCATATATATTACATTTATAATCAAAACCCTGACCAACTCAAATATAATTATGATTAACTATTGACCATGATAATTATAACATTTTTATCTATATTTTCTTAATCCTAGATCATGATCATTATAAAGTTTTTAACTATATTTTCTTAACCCTAATCAAGATGATAATATAATTTTTATCCATATATTAGTTGGACTTTGATTTTATCTATACTCAATTAGATGTGCTATACACTAATCTGTACACAAGAGACAAATCTTATTTGCTTCGACTGGTGATTAAAGTTTCATATTTGGGAATATATTGTCTCCCCGGGTCGGTTAGTGGGCCTTCACCTTGACTTTCGTGTCCCATTTTTGTTTCATTTTATTCTCGTTTTCTATTACTT
This sequence comes from Pinus taeda, assembly GCA_000404065.3. Lineage (NCBI taxonomy): Eukaryota > Viridiplantae > Streptophyta > Pinopsida > Pinales > Pinaceae > Pinus > Pinus taeda. The sequence goes on from APFE031310181.1 coordinate 5,506, forward strand.
ATTTACGCTCAAGATTTGAGATTACCTGATGTGTCTGAATGTTTCAAAAATTGCAAAGCCAGATGTGTTCATCAAAGTTTTTCAATATAGGTATCCAAATTTGCAGAGGTCAAATGCCAGTATTCATGAACCCTTGTTACAAGCTACTTGTCCTTTTAAGTGTGATCACTTGTTCCAAAATTTATTGATTCCACTGGATGATCACCAGCAGTTCAGTAAGTTGCGCGAGGTAACCCCAGTAGGACCATTTTTGAAGTATGATGGCTTGTTCCAAAATTCATGGATTCCACAGGATTACCTGGAAATAGGGAGATTTAAAATATTCAATAATTATTTTTTTTCTACATAAAAATGAGATAAATATATAATTTGACAAAACTTAAAAAAATGTTTAAAAAAATAGTAATTAATAGGAATTCAAGAAGCATTCACATTATGTGCATGGTGTCTTGGATAGATAGTGAAGAGGTGTGTTGTTAAGGTATTGTTAGATGTTAAAATCATTGTTAGCAGTTCATTTGTGCACTTTTTTCGAAAATCTATTTATATCTATTTAATGTTTTTCACATCATATTAATGATGTAAAAGCTTAGTTTGTCTGGTTACTTTGTCTATTCGTCCAAAATTTTACTTTGATTGAAAATTGTAAAATTATGTTATCAATTAAATTTTATCCAAGAATAATTATTCAATAATTTTCTTTTTCAAGTTATGTGCAAAGTAAGTAAAATAAAGGTATTGTTTTAAGTTGGAGGGAACCTCATTATAAATCAAATAAATTTTAATTTTCTTTTTCAAGTTATGTGCAAAGTAAGTAAAATAAAGTTATTATTTTAAGTTGGAGGGAACCTCATTATAAATGAAATAATTTTCAAACTTTGGAGGATACTAAGAAAAGGAAATGAAGAGGGAAAGAGAAACACAAATGGAAAAAAAAAAAAAGGTGGGAAAAATGTAATCTAATGAGAGAAAAACTTAAAGCAAATGCAATAATGTTTGTTTTATTTATTGATTTATTAAAGTATGTTTTTCTCATTTATTTTATGTAAACTCTAATGCAAAATTTTATAATAATAATTAGAATTGTAAATTTTAATTATGCAAATTATTATTTTTTTAAATATTTTAATTTCTTTCGAAATAATTAAATAAATTTATATATTTAAAATATAATTGAAGTAAAATAAAATGGAAAAATAAAACAATGCAATAATAATTAGGTAGTGGGAAACTATTCTCAACTCAAACTAATAATAACTTTTTATCACATTTTCTACTTAAAAGATAAATCTTCCACCAAAATATAAAAAACAATGCTCTGCTCTCACATTAACAACAACATTATATAAAATTATTAACTTTGAAAATAGATCTTTCACTTTGACCAAATTTATGATAAGGAAAAAAGTAGACTTCCAATTAACCATATAATGATTTAGTTGGTCAACTCACCTAAAAGCTATAATTATAATTTTGTTCGTTTAATAAGATGTTACACATTGTAATTACCAAGGAGGCCATTAGCGTGCCATGAATCCAAGTTTCCGCCACCATCACATTGGCATGGGACACAACATTCAAAGTATTGCACTTCAAGAACACAACAAGTGGCAGTGGTGGAAATGGGTGTATTATCCTGCGTGTAGGAATGTCCAACACCTCATTCTGAAGGATATACCACCACCTGCCCTTTGAAGGATATACGACCACTTGATCTTTTCTCAAGTACTAGTCTTTCTACTGCCCGACTCTCCAACCATGTTCTCAACAATTCCAACCTTATTACCCGACTCTCCAACCATGTTTTCACACAATTCCTACCTAATTCCCTGGGTTCAACCATCTCATTACCTGCTCCTTCGAAGATATCGAATTCATAGGTGATTCATCTGAAAAACAACACACCAGATTAAGTCTCCCGGCCAACTGTGAGGTCAACCATGGTGACAGTTCTGATATGGATTTTGCATATCTAAACTTGATTACAACCCTGAAGAGTAATGTGGAAATAATCTGAACTAAATTACAGCATAACAAAATATTGAGAGAGGGAAGCAACGCTATCAAATAACCACCAAAATATTCAAATAAGCGAACCATAGAAAACAAAATTGCATTTAGTTAATTAACTCGCCGTGGGTCTGGGTTTAGATACATTCTGGGGTCGTAATATTATGTCGAACCCCTATAAAAGATAAATTACAGTCCTGTGTAAGTTAAACCAAAAGAAAAGAAATTCTTCAGACAATTTAATGGTTCGTAAGACTACAACCGGTGGGATGCATAGATACCATCTGACAAAACTATTTACTTAAACAAAAACTAAGAAAACTAACCAAAGTAGCCATGACCATATAACTTAAGATCTCGTTCCGACTATTCTGGAGTGGAGCAAGAAAAGAACCTGGAAAAATAAGTTGTGTTAAATGGAAACAACGACATAGCCCTCAATGTACCCAGAATTTGACCTTGGTAACCCTTATGCCCAATGCAACACATAAAGTTAATATTGCACTCTTCCCACCTGCCACAACATTTTAATAAATTGAAATTTTCCAAGAAAAAAAGCAACAAAATTATATTTTTACAACTATTAAATAATAAATCCACATGAACTAAATATAGTATAACAGTTTCTTCACACATACTCCCGTTCTGGCCAGTGATAAAATTAACCCATTCACTGAATTCGGTCTTTAGACTGCTGTGGCACATGAAATTCTCCACGGAAATTTTCAAAATCGTACCAGTGCGGCCTCTTTGACTGCTTACCCAAAATTCTTCGGAAGGATCAGTCACATCCTCCATTGATTTTTTTTACTTGCGGAGCTGATGCCACTCTAGCAACCCAGGATTAACAAAACAAAAAAAACTAAACGGAAAAAAAAATTAAGAATGCGCACGGTCGAATATCTGAAATTTGGGAGTTCATGACATAGTTGAGATACCTGAAAAGTGGGGTTTCAATGGTGATATCCTAGGCAAGTATGTACCCCAAAAGCTAATAAGCAAATTTTAAAGCCTTTGAAATGATGAGGAATAATTGCAAACGGAGATGGGTTAAAATTAATGAACAATGCAATAGAAGGACCAAATTGGGAAAGAGGGCTTAAGAGTAGATGCTTACCTGTTGTTACAACAGGGACCATGGCTCACACCCAAGGAGGGATGACTGTAGTTAACATCGTTGCAGTTTGTGAGTTGGGTTACCATTATGCAGTAAAGAATATAGCAACAATTTCATAATAATTACACACCCTCACGTTAGCACTTCGCAAGTGGTGGACATTGCTCCGACCATGCAGTCCTGGAGATTGCAGGTGAAATTGAGACAAGTGAAACCCCTGTTGCGATGCGAAAGTAAAAATCGTAAGGAACCCCTTAATATTGATAACTTAGAAGACGTTGCTCACCCAATGAGAAGACTACTCTCGCCATGCAAATCTGCACACTAATATTCCTCGTGCTTTCTTTCGAAACCAACCAAAGAATACGAAAGAAAAAAATATTAATTGAATAGACTTTCACTACCTCAATCCATTTCTGATTAAATCTACTGTCCTCGTCTTACTGCACCTGCAACGCAAAACACTCAAAGCAGCCTTTAAGAACTTTACACGGTCGGAGACTCTACGCTCCACCAGTGAGGTCTGGTACTTTTCTTCCAACAAAATTGGCTACTTCAAACTCCAAGCCTCTTGTTGGAATACTTACGAATGTTCCATGTATTCAGATGTAATATGCGGATCTGGCATTACTCAAGCGATACCCAGATTTGTAGGGAACGACTCATGACACGAATCCACTTGTGTTCCACTATTTGTACACTTCATACATGGACGAGCTTCCATCCAGATTATAATTCGCACATCCGAAAACAACTCGCATCACTGCTTCTACAACAAGGACTCTTCTTCGTATATCGTCGAATCCTCCAACTGTGCAGCATGAGCAACAACAAATGACCTCATCCATGAAGTGATGGCCTGGATGTTCCCTTTGCGCTCTTTAAATCTGTACTAGCATTACTGGATAGTGAAGATCTCCTTTGAGATGATCTCCTCTGTCAAGAATCAAATTGGCACTGGTTCGCTGATCTAGATCCGCCCTGGTGCCAGATCTGCCTCTGCGCTACGCAAATCTTCCTCTTCCGTGGAGGTGTATGGATGCCCCATGTTTGACTCTCTCCTAGCGGTAGATCCACACCGGATCTGACTAGTTCTTTGTTCATCCAAACATTTCACACGTAGACCTAACCAGATGTATCTTGATACACATATCTATATCCAGTATCTTCATACACATACCTATCCTTCATTTAAGTAGATCTGTTCACAATTACATTTTACACAGCATATCTGGCCAATAAAACTTAACATATCAGAAGAAAAAGAATAGACACGGCAATATCATTACTCCCACTCTAATACCACTGTCATATTTAAAAGACGAGGTAAAATAGAAATATTAATCACGAATAGAAATAACCAGCAATCATACATAACAAGTATCAAGAATTATTTAGGAAAACCCTTACTCTAAATCTAGCCTAATAGAATTTTATTAGATTTTGGCTAAAATATTTACCAAATTTGTAGTGAGTTTTACTCAACCCAAACAAGAATTTGTAGGGAGTTTTACTCAACCCAAACAAGAATTTGTAGGGAGTTTTACTCAACCCAAACAAGAAAAATTTCAGAGTGTTACCTGTTGCGAGGCTGGAAGCATGTCCTCCCTCCAGGATGATAACGAGAGGCCACCATGGAAGTTCCAGAGCTTCGAGGAGAAAAATTCGTAGGCACAATGAAACCTCAGCTCGCGCGCAGCGAAGAGATTAGTTACCAAACCGCCTCAATCAATCCCAGCCGTTGGATATAGGTACCTTGTCACCAGCTAACTAGCCACCATGCAAACAGCCACATGCCACCAACATGCAAATCATCAGAGACAAATGTTTGACACAGGGACGGATGGCTCCAATAAGCCACAGCTATAGCGACTATCCTAAGTTTCATCAAAATATGCATTTGTTAAATTTCAAATAGATTATCCTAAGTTTCATCAAAATCATGTAGTCTCCCCGGCAATAAGAGGTGCAAGTTGAAAGTTTGGATAAAAGTGTGTTTGCAAGCATATGAGCAGAAAATTTTATTTCAAACATTGGTTTAAACTTAACATGTACCGAAAATTCTATTTGGTCAAAGTTAATTAATCGTTGGTCAACGATCTATCGATTTCTATTAGTCCCAGGCAGGGACTAATAAAATGAAAAAATTGTAAATGGAAGGAAAGATATCGTAATTAATGGCACCAAACCAGATGCCATAGAATTTTTATCCTTCTACTTAGGAATTTGTTTCATGCTATTTATGTGAATTTGTTTATATAACAACAATGCACAACTAATAATGATAGTATGATGTCTTGATTTATTTATTTTGTTAAGAAATTTGGATTTTTGAATGCTTTTTTCAGCCAATAATTGCTTTAGAAAAAGGTGGACCATCGTTTTAACTTGTCCACGGCACCCAAATGCAGGTATCATTAGTACAAAATATCAAGCCGCCAAGGTAGCATGCTGAGCATCTCCATGCACTCTAAGGCTAAAAAAGAAGCAGAAATGAACCAAGTGCAATGCTAAATCAACCCACCGCACTGTATCCCTTGCTCTGTAGTGGAATTCTGCTGTGCAAAAGGGTTTAGCGATATACAAAATCGAAGAAGATAAAAACATATCTATTTTCATAAATAGAAATAATTATTATGTAGACTTACAATTAACAAGATAATCAATAAATAAATAAATAA
>APFE031310190.1:879-52562 GCA_000404065.3 Pinus taeda
AGTGACTCATCTGAAGATGTGAATTCTGATGGCATGCAAGAAAATATGAGTGATTTTGAATAATTGTTTAAGATAGTTTATCTAACCGATGTATGCATCGTCTCTTGAAATAAAATTTTTGATTTCCATATGGTGTTAAATGAGAAGTTATGAGACACTTTTATGTTGTTAGATCATTTTACTAGCATTTTTTTTTAAATTTTGAAGATTAACCCTAAAAAAAAATCATCGTTCCAGTGTAATCACTTTTTTGTTTTCAAGCTATATTTTGCACGAAAATTTTGTCTTCACTATCATTTTTAAAACATGTTCAAAATTAGCCCTAAAAAAAAAAACCATTATTTCAGTATACACACTTTTCGTTTTTAGCACTGTTTTTGATGTTTTTTGGGCATTTTTTGGCCAGAGTTCCTGGTTTGAGTTTATAGTTCTCGTTTCAAAGTTTACATTGTTCATTGAACTGATAGATGGTTGTGAACCAGGTGTGGTTCGAGGAACAAAAAATGATGTGGCAGCTATCGGATTGGTTGATGCTGCAGTAGAACCAGTGCCACTTGCTTCAGCTAACTTTTTTAGTTGCCGCTTCACTTCTTCTTTGCCTCTCTATTCTGATCTAAAACTTTCAATACTTTCATGGCTCTTGGATGAGTTCAGGATTTGTTTTTGTACAAGACCCTACATCAAATCCAGGTATTTTTGCAAGGTGATACTTCAATCTGTACACCCCTCCGAACATATGGAATTCACACAACTTGCAAGTCAAGTTTAGTCTATCATTTGAAGCATCAGGTTTACTAAATTCCTAGAAAGGGTCCAATTTTCTTGGCATGTTTGTTTTTGAACTTTAAAGTTGAAAACTTGAATGGTGTTTTGGTGAAGTTGTGAACCTATGGGAAAATAAGAATTACAATTTAGTATTTACAAGTTATAAACTTACAATTTAGTATTTTAATTTTTACATTGTACAAAAACTAAAAAAAATTACATACATTTTAAGAAACCCCATTTCAACCCAACCAAAAAACTAAAAAAACAATACAACAAAAACCCATTCCAAACCCAACCAAAAAACTAAAAAAACAATACAACAAAAACCCCGTTCCAAACCCAACCAAAAAAACTAAAAAAATATATAATATTAATAATATATAAAATATATTACATTAAACAAATGTTAAAAACCTCATTTCAAACCCAACAAAAAACAATGAAAAAAACAAAAACAAAGTTTCAAAATAATGAAAACAAAAAAAAAATGGTGCCCATACCGTTTTTATGGAGATAATCGATCTCCTCCTCATCACACTCTTTGATTTTCTCCTCCACGCAATTGATTTAGCTCCAAGCCTCTCCAAGAAAAATCTCCAAGCCCTCTCCAACACTCCACTGCCCTCCGTGCGCTCCGCTGTGCAAATGAAATGAAAAAAAAAAAATCATTTTTTGGCTTATAAAAACGCGTTGCCCCAACATCCAGCGATAATTTGGGAAAAATTTGTGTATAAAAAAAAATTTGCGAGTATTGCTCACGATATTATCGTTTTAATGAAATTAAAGCAAGTACCAGATAAAATCGCGATATTATTATGATTTTAACAACACTGATTCTAAGACCACAAAACCCTCAAACCTAAGGTTTGGAGTACCTCCCAAGCTACAAATTTCAATAGTAACTTGACTAAGACCTCCTGATATTTCGAGCTGAGAATTCTCTAATTTAAATAAGTTAATTAATTTAAAACCACAAAAAAATAAAAAATAAAAATCCCACAAACTTTGCTGCTTTTCTACATACAATACGAACAAAAGCAATTAATAGACCCCTACAAATTTTAATTTTCAGTTGGCAAAGCTCATGGCTCAAATAGAAACTGAATTTTAAATGGAACTCTGATATTGCTGGTTTCCTTAAAGCAGGCCACCCAAACCAGTGTGAGACTGTGGGTGCCCTACACAGAATTCAGTTAAGCCGAAAGTTACACTAGCACAAAATTAGAAGAGAAATATGGAATATATTATTCTTTGTTACACGGAAACCGCTCCCTAGATGTGGAAACCCGTTCCAATGGTTCCCGTGCTCTTGGAAGCTTTGGAACTGTATGGGAACATTTCCTTTTCTGTGGGAGCTGCAATGGGAGCTTGGGAAAGTTCCGGGAGCTTCGAACACTGTTTTTTTTTTAGTTCCCGCGTTCCCTGGGGTTGGGGAATACAAAGCATGTAGACAAATATGTTGAACTACTCACAAAACATGAGGCTTTGTTGAAACATTTTCAGGAAGAAAGGCCAAAGACATCCTTAACACCGATATCCTTAATTGAGAAACTGAAGCAATCTCTTCATGGGTTAAGGAAGCGTGTGACACCTCAATGTAAGGGCAATATCTGGGATGTCACGCTGATGAGTATTTATTTTTTTGTTTATGTATATGTATCGCAGAAGACTGTGCATATTGTATGTGGCAATCAATGCTTAACCATTAGAGTCGCTTTACTTTTTCTCATAAGAATAACTAGAGAAACATAGGTAAAATTGTTCCTTTGTATATTTAAGGCAGATTATTTCAAACACTGGTCATGTGTCAGAGAACTGATAATGAACTTGACATTTTAATATTTTATATATATAAAAGGGACAGACTCGGGAAGAGAGACAGCGAGAGAATATATTTATATATAAGAGAGATTATATATTAAATTGATTTTAATTAAAATTGATCTTATAATATTTTGATTATTAAATATTATATATATATTTTATTTTTTTTTATATGTTATAATATTACCGTTCTTGATTAGCCGTTTCCTGTAAATTTTAGAGAAACATCTAGCCATTCCCGACACCGATACCCAAGTTCCTAACGTTCCCACATTCCAAAAACTCATGCAACATAAATATTATTTGAAAAATCATTATAAACAACATTTAACAGAATAACACAAACAAAACTTTATTTAATAGATTTGTCAAAAAGATGTAATTAATTCGATGGTCACAACAGATCACCGATAGTGTTTTCAAAAATAATTGCAAATGAGTTTTCTCATTGACACATTGAAATCTATTCAAACTAACATTGATCATATGGTAACTTCCAAAACTGCGTGACAAAATTGATAAATTTAACAAATAATCCTGAAGAAAAATATCTTAACAATAATAGGCCAATGGATTCCTTTATCCAAGCTACCGACTATAAGTTGCAAACTTATTCCTCACTGTAAGTTGCAAACTTATTCCTCGACAGGCACATGGTCACCCCAACATAGCATGGTCGTAAAATGTACAAGAAGATGGTATACAAAGCAATCAAATAAACCTTCACGAAATCTTCATCACAAAATAGAGCGCAGTTTTCAAAAAATGTTTCATCGGTAAGAAAATTGACACTGGAAAACACATTATATTTTAGACAATCACTAGACAAACAAATCTGAAGTTTCCATGAAAAGAACTCCCTTGTACTACGACTACCAAATCAATATTTCCAATATAAACTGCTCAATCAAATAAGCTAAATCCCATGTTCTCTCTTCCCAAGGCTTCTCATAAAAAGTACAAAGGCCAAGTTACTAGGAAAGATAAATATATATATTTTATGTTACAGTTTTTTTTGTTTTGGTAAGTTAAAATAAATTAGTCTAAAAACTGAAAATATTTTTCAAAAAAAAAATGTTAAGTTAGGATATGGACAAAAAGAATATTGAATAAAAATGTTAGGAAATATTTTGATAAATATGTCTATATCAAAGAAAATGTTAGAATAGATGCTCTAAAAAATGAAGACAAAAATAAAACATTAGGTTAGAGAGAAAAGCAAAAAGCAATAAACAAAAAAGTGTTGCAAATCTAAATGCCACTACTTTTACTCTAATTTACTTTTGAAAATAATAGTTATGTGCAGTTTATTTAGATGTCACACTAGTTTATTTAATTCAATTATACAATTTAATCACAATTGGATTTGTTTTAAATTGATTGTCATAGGTAAAAAATAAAATCGGCTCAACAGTTTAATCTAAGCCAATGAAAATAATAAGGTATAGAAGTAGATTATTCATGAAAAGAAATATTGGGTTGCTAACTTAAATGCACTCTGAAAAATAAGTAAAAAATGTTAAGATAGGTAAACAGTAGATAGAAGAAAGCTTGCAGAAATACAAGGTTGTTAAAACATAAGCACATTTATCATGCTTAAGTAAAGAGTAGATAGAAGAAAGCTTGCAAAAATACAAGGTTGTTAAAACATAAGCACATTTATCATGCTTGATCCAATTTTTCAATGTGCAGGAGCAATTATGAAAGTGAAAAGATGTTCATTAGTTAATTTGATTAACTTCCTCTCATTTCATTTCATCATCCACTACATACTTACTAATTTCCCCATTATCTCATCATTTCTTGTTAAAATACCATTTTTCCCTTCATTTTCACCCTTCCCCTTTCATTTCACACATTTTCCTAGCAAATTAACCTCCAAAGGTCATTTCCCAACCCAAAACCCTTTTTCCCTAGTGTAAAACCCATTCCCCTTTGAAGAAATCACTTTCCCCTTATTAATTTCCTTATTTCACCCAAAAAATCCCATAAAACCCTTTTATTCTAAGTTTACATTCCCCCCGTCCCCACCGCACTATTTAATTAACTCCGCCAATCCATATTTTTCCCGAAAAAACCCTTTTAACCTATAAAGACCATTTATCCTAAAGTTTTGTCTTCCCACGCTTTATTTTAATTAACTCCGCAAATTCACATTTTCTCGATATAAAATCTTTTAACCCACCCCCTTGGTGCGGTTAACAAAGCCGCATTTAACCCTGGTCCCACTCTATAAACCCGTTCATCATATTTTGACCTGCTTTATATCATTAAATAATTACAAATCATTTGTAATTATCTCCAGAGCCCCACTAATCTCCGCCCGATTTCCTTTCGTGCATCTTGACCGTGCGACAGCCCTCCGATCACCCGCTTCAAAATCCAATGACCCACAACCATATCGCGTGCTCACGACGTCCGACCTTTACCGGCACGAGAGCACGTGAGATTCGTGGTTTTTCTCAGGCCCCTTTCGGTTACGTGGCAGCGTTATGTGAACTTGCGTGCCCTCATGGAAAAACCGCCTGAATGCCAAAAGCAGTGTGATGAACCTTAATACCGCCTCCCCGCGTAGGCTGAAACCATCCACTGTTCATTTATCGATTTCCACGCCAAATTTTAAAACGTTACCTGTTAAAATCCCGAAGACCCTCGTTTTCACTCTTTTCGCTCATTTTTCCACTGAAAGCCATCTAAGCCTTCCTGCACTACCCTAAGCATCTGCAACCCAATTTAACCATTGTTTACCTCCTGAAACACGCTTTGGACTCTGTCCACAGACTTTCATGTTCTTTGAAGCCATTATCACCTCCCTGCCAACCTATGTTTTTATTAATAAATTGTTTTATTTTACAGGTGATTAGAAGGCCAGAAGCTTGGATAAACAGTTTTGATACTAGTTCCAAAACATATTTGCTCCAAGATTCGCAAAAAAATCTACTCAAAAGGGTTTATTCAGAAGGAAAAGACCAATTATACACAACGCAGAAGAAATCATTTACACAAAAGCAATAACTGTTAAAACAGAGATAATTCAGCAACAAATCACCTTTTCACATGAAGTCAAACAGGGCTTTAGTGAAATTCACTTTTACTAAAGATATAAATGCAGAATAAGAGTAAAATATACAAGATGATGTGATTTATTGTGATTGGTAAAAGTAAAAGCAGGTGACAAAGCATTCATGGTAAAAGACTAAACAAATGAGACAGATAAAGAAATACAAATCAAAGTGTATCAAATAAAAAGTCATGAGTAAATATGACATCGAGCGGAAAAATCGAACAACATTCAGCTTTTGGAGGAACAACCAGCCAGCTTCAACAATTTTCAATTTTTTTTAGCGATAGTCACCAACAGCACAGCATCAAAATAGTGCCAAATCAACTAGCAGTCTTCATTTTGATTTTATAATAATCTATTTTTGTAACAATAGTTTAAGATATTTTCTTAGTTGTATTGTTGTATAAATAACTCTCTTCACAAGTTATTAATGGTTGCACCCTTGAAGAAGCATTTCTAAACATTTGATGTACTTGAATTTTCTAGATCATTAATACAAAGCAAAGGTTCTGAATTCTGTTTTACACAGTTTGTGTTTCCTGTAAGTTTTTCCAGTGTTACTCATTATGTTTTTCTTCATATTCTTATGTATTACGGAGATAACTAGGTAGGAATAATTGGGTTTCAACCTATTTTTATAAGCTTATGGAGTGATAATCTATAAAGAGAATGAATTAATGGACTGTTTTTTTTTTAATTCCCTCTGAATTAATAAATCATCATCATTTTTTATAAGCTTAAGCATATTCTCTTAAACCTTCTGAACATAGTTTACAGGTTTTCATACTTATGATTATTTAATTTTCAATTCAAAAACCGTGATAATCATATTATTTTTCTGTTTCTGCTCGCCACCATACAAGCTATATCACTGTGTGTGATTTTATAGCAGCCCTCTACTTTGATATTAATATTATGTACAAGGTTAGGCATTATAGTGTTACATCTGTTTCTTACATTGATCCCCCAAATTAAAACAAAAACCCCAAAACAATTATTTTAGATGCTCAGACATGATAGCTGACCATTATCATCTCAGAGATACAACATCAATCTGGCGCCGCTTCCGGGGATTCGAATTTCATTAAGTTTCCCTGCGGCAACGATATTCATTCTATTCCTTTAAGGAGATTAAAGGTCTAGAAAGGCACCTGGCGACTCCACTAGCCCAAACTGACACCTTTTAAGTACACCAGATGTCATTCGAAATCTGACTTAGTTAATCCTCTGTCAAATCCTGAAAAATAATAATATATATATAAATCTGAAAAAAAAAAAAAAAAAATAAATAATAAAAAATAAAAATTAAAAAAAAAAAATCAGTTCTAAAAGGAGACTCAACCATCTTCTCTCGTCTTCAGCCTTGCAGTCTGAAGATTTAATATCATTTGATCATTTTAGTAATATTCCATCCGATCCTGATTGGATACAAATACCTCCTAGGGTTTCTGAACTATTAGGTAGGGGAGTTGATTTAGATTCAGCTTTCCTTGTTCATTCTTTTGAAACGCATCAAGAACCCTCACTACCACCAAGATCACCTAAAACTAAGTCTGACTTGGGTGTTCATTTCCCTTAATACAAACCCACAGATTTCATATCCCCTACCACTTATTCATTAGCTTCCACTTTTGAACGACTTGAAGCTTCTACTTCTAAACAACCTAAAGAGACCCTCTCTAAATATTCAAATCCACTCTTTGAAACAAAAGAGGGTATTCATTCACAAGTCCAACAATTAATTCTTAAGACTCCTTCAAAGTTATTCAGGAGATCCCCTCCTTCTTCACCTCCACATAGTCACACACCCCCTCAATTACCTTCTTCTACCTCTTCTTCATCCACACAAACACCTCATATGCCACCTTCTACTATGGCATTCTAATCTATTGTACAGACTAGATATGCAGCTTTAGTCTTACCTGCTAACCTCGATGCATTCCCAGCTGGGTACTTGAAATACCTTCCTAGGTATAATGGAGAAACTGGTCCCTTAGTTGAGGACCATCTTTAAGCTTTTCTAGACTTTGCAGACAACATGAATATCGAACAAGAAAATGTTTACATGAGATTGTTTGTACAGTCACTTGAAGGAAATGTAAGAATTTGGTTTAGCAGTTATCTGTAAATTCCATTAGAAATTGGGAAGAGCTTACAAACATATTAAAAGATCAATGCGGTGTAAAAAAAGATCCTCTTTACTTTCTGACTAAGGTTGAAGAACTTAGAAGAAACTTTGGTGAACCTGTATCAAATTTTATCAGAAGGTTCAATAAACTTTATCATAAGATGCCCCCTGATTGTAAACCCCTTGTAGCAGCAGCTAAGTCTAAGTTTTCTAAAGCCTTTGATGATGATTTTGTTGTAATGATAAGAGAGAGAACTTCAAGAACTCTTTAAGATATGCAAACAAGTGCTATAGAGCTGGAAGAAAATAGGGTTTCTTTGACTTCCTTGCAAGCCAAAGAGAAGAAGGCCCAAAGAAAACTCAAATCTATTCAAGAGGCCTCTAGTTCCTCTTGTTCTTCTAAAACTAAAACAGAATATTCTAAAATAGATGAAATAACTTCTCTTCTTCGAAATCTATCTAATAGAATTTCCAAGATTGAGACTCAACCTAGGACAGTTCAACAAACAGTTATTAGACCCCAAAATCAAAATCAAGGTCAGTATAAAAAGAATCCACAATTACAAATACTTCAGAGACCTAGTAATGATCAACAGGTTCCCACTCCTTTACTGATAGATGACCAACAACTTGATGAAAATACTATGACTATTACCAAAGATATCAATAACATGGATACTTCTTCTAATCAAAGAGTTATTATTCCTCTCTCACAACAAAATCAAGTTCATGAAGATCAAGAATCCTCACAAGTTTATAAATACCATGCCTTCTTTGAATTTTTAATTGCAAAGTTGAGCAAGAGATGTGATCTTAGGCCTAGACCCGGCCCTGGAAGACCTCCTAAGGGGACTCCAATAATTGAACCTTGTACCAAAGCTGTTGAAACTCAAACCACTGTTATTCGACCATTATATTAGTCAACTGAGACTGCTCAAAATGATAAATATTCTTTGACTACATTTAATGTTGAAAAAGAGTTAGGAAGAGTTAAAATCCCAATTCCACTTTCAGAACTTTCCAAAAACCCTGGGTATGAAAATCAAGTCTCCAAATGGATACAAAACACCTCGGTTGATGTTGAAAGTGATATCATTAGTCAGCAAGATGAAAAACCAGCAGATGCCTTTGGTCCTAGCTCAGATATGATAGATGAAATAGTGCCTCCTTTCTATGTAACTCTTAAGACAAATGATTCCATGTTATATAATTGTATGCTTGATTCTGGAGTGTCACATAACCTCATGCCAAAAACTATCATGGACCATTTGAAACTTGACATAACTAAATCCTATCATGACTTGTACACCTTTGGTTCTAAAAGGGTGCCATGATTAGGATTGATTAAGGATTTAGTAGTCACCCTTGCCCAATTCCGGTGAAAAGTGTAGTGCTTGATATAGTTGTCACATATATTCCTCCCAAATTTGGAATGCTCCTTTCTAGGTCTTGCTATGCCAAATTAGGGGGAACTCTTTAGATGGATATGTCTTATGCCACTATTCCAGTTTATGGAGGAGAACAACTAAGGTTATATAGAGAGGTAAGATTTGTGCACACTGTTTGCAAAACAGACCAGCCAAAGAACCATCCCATTTATGCAATTGATCAAGATTTTGGTTGCTTTCAACTCTCTTCAAACCAAATACATGAAACTCAAGTTAAAATAGAAGATGTAATTGAAAGTACTGTACCAAATGAAATTGATATATGGAAACAATTTTTTAATGGTTCTTGTACAAAAGATGGATCAGGAGCTGGGGTAGTTTTAATTTCACCAAAAAAAAATTAAAAATAAAAATAAAAATATCACCCAAGCATGTAAACTCAACTTCGAAATTACAAATAATGTGGCTAAATATGAAGCTTTCCTTTTGGGTCTACAATTAGCCAAAAGCTTAAAAGTTCAAAACTTAAGTGTTTTTAATTATTCAAAACTTATTGTCAAACAAGTGAGAAATATTTGCCAGACTAAGCATCCTAGACTTAGGTCTTATTGAAATGAAGTTTGGGATTCAGTCGAAAACTTCTTTGATGCTTTTAATTTGACTTATATTCCAAAAAATCAAAATATTCATGCAAATGCCTTAGCTGTTTCTGCTAGTTCATTTAAAATTCCTAATCAGACCAATGTACTCTATCAAAAACAAATCAAGTACAGACCATCCATCCCAGACAATATAAAACACTAGCAGATATTTGAAGATGAACATTTGAAACTTTTTCTGCAGGTTATAGATGAATTTTCAATTCCACAAATTGATGAAGATAGAACTGAAATAAATGAAAATACAAATGGAAATGATACTTCAAATTTCAATTCAAAAATTGTTTATCATGACATTATTCAATTGTCTAACAATTTTATTCCCAAAGAACTCATTCCTTTAGAAAAATTGTTCGATCAAAATGATGTCCTTCGAAACCCTCAGTCCATTTCTTCACAAGATGACATAGAACAAATTAATATTGGAACAAAAGATAATATTAAAAACATCAAAATCTGTGCATCTCTAGAACCTGAGATCAAAGCTCAGTATCTTAAGTTACTTCAAAATTATAAGGATGTTTTTGCATGGACCTATGCTGATCTAAAAACCTATGATACTTCATTAATACAGCATAAGATTCTTTTAAAGCTAGAGGCAGATCCTTATCAAAAAAAACTTAGGAGGATCAATCCAGCGCTTCTACCAACTATAGAAAAGAAAGTTTAAACAACGCTATATGCCCAAATCATTCTCCCTCTTAGATATTCTAATTGGGTTGCAAATTTAGTCCATGTTAGAAAAAAGAATGGAGAAATCAGACTCTGTGTGGACTTCAGAAATTTGAACAAAGCATCATTAAAGGATAACTATCATTTGACCAAAATGGATCAGTCACTTCAAATGATTTCAGTGGCACAAAGACTTTGTATGCTTGATGGTTTTTCAGGCTATAATAAAGTAAATGTTGATTCAACAAACAGAGAGAAGACAGACTTTACTACACCCAAGGGTACATTCATGTATGCTAGAAAGCCATTTGGCTTATCCAATGCTGGAGCAACATTTCAGAGAGCTATGGACATAGCTTTTGTGGATCAGATAAATAAATTTGTGGTCATTTATCTTGATGACATCATTGTTTTTTCTAAATCTGATTAAAAACATCTAAAGCACTTGATGAAGGTTTTTGACAAGTGTAGAAAATTCGGAATATCATTGAATCCTAAAAAATTTGTTTGCTATCAAAGAAGGAAAACTATTGGGCCATACAATTTCAAAAAAAAGAGTGGTGATTGATCCCAACCGTGTGTCTGCCATTAAAACATTGACCTTACCTAGAAACAAGAAGGAGATTCAAGCTTTTCTAAGCAAGATTAATTTTTTAAGGAGATTCATCCCAAATTATGTTGAGATTGTAAAGGATATAATTGACATGCTCCGAAAAGATCATGAAGTTACATGGATTCTCTTCCATGCATGCAATTGATCAGATCAAGAAATTTATCTTTGAAGCTCCCACCTTGGCCAACCTTAGTTACACTAAACCATTCAATATCTCTTCCTTTTCCTCAGACACAATCCTTGTTGTTGTTCTACTACAAAAGAATGAAGATTCCCATGACCAACCCATAGCCTTTTTCAATAAGGTTATGAGAGATGTCGAGCTTAAGTATGACATAATTAAGAAGCAAGCCTACACCCTTATTCAAGCCCTGAAATCATTCAGGATGTATGTCCTACATTCTCCTATTACTTGTTCCTAACAGCGCTGTAAAAAACGTTTTAACTCAACCAGACGCTGATGGAAAGAGAGGTAGATGGATCATTCAAATATTGGAGTTCGATCTAACTATCAAAACTACAAAGCTAGTAAAAGGCCAAGGATTAGCTAAGCTTCTAGCTGAATCCAACTATAAAGTGCTTGGAAGCAAATTCTGTTTTAGAGATACAAGGAAAGAACCCATAAGAACCTTCTCAAACTTCAGATAAGAAGAATACACAATTACGTTCTATCCTTGCAGAAGAGGAGAATTTACAAGAACCTTCCCTTCATCCTAAATAAAAGAATCCACAAGAACCTTTACATGCAGATCAGATCCGCCCTTTATACATTGATGACAAAATTCTGTTGTCAGATTGGTACCAAGACATTGTAAATTTCATGATCCATTTTGAATGTCCAACATCATTCTCCAAAAGCCAGTGTAAAACTCTCAAACTAAAAGCAGTGAAGTATTGTATCATAAATGCAAATTTGTACAGGAAAGACCCACTAAATATTTTGTTATTATGTTTAACAGAATCAGAAACTAAAGGAATCATTGACCAGTTTCATATAGGATTTTGTGGAGGACATTATGCTTGGAGAGCAACAGCATGATATTAAGGGGAGGATTTTATTGGCCAACATTATTCTTACAAGTAGGAGCAAAGGTCAGAGGTTGTGTTCCTTGTCAAATGTTTGTTGGTAAGCAAAAATTAGCAGCTTTTCAACTGGTTCCATCAATAGTCTTAGAACTTTTTTTCCCATGGGGATTAGATTTTGTTGGAGAGATTCATCCCACTTCAAGTAATCAGCATAGATGGATCCTCACTGCAACAGACTACTTCACTAAATGGGTGGAAGCAATGCCAGTGAGAAATGTTACTGATTCAATAGTAATCAAATTTATTGAAAAGAACATCTTATCTAGATTTGGTTGTCCAACTCAAATTGTCATTGATAATGAAACAACGATTTCTAGTATTAAAATGATTGAGTTTTGTCAGAAATATCATATTTTGTTACATCATTCAACTCCATACTACACACAAGTTAATGGCCTTGCAGAATCCTCAAATACAAGTCTGGTAAAGGTAATCAAAAAGACTCTAGCAGATCATAAAAAGAGCTGGGACTCTCATTTAAGTTATGCAGTATGGGCAAACAGAATTACTCCAAAGAAATCTACTAGAAAATCTCATTTCCAGTTAATTTATGGGAAAGATGCAATCTTTCCTACCAATTTGGTCTTCCCTGTTTTAAAATTCCTACGAGATTCAACAAATGAACCTGATGATTTTTCAAGGAGAATAAATTAGATTGTTGAACTAAATGAAAACAAAAATGAAGTTCAATACAAAATGAAAAAGTACCAGAATAAAATGAAGAGCCTGTTTGACAGAAGAGCCAGAGAAAGGGGCTTCAAGGAAGGTGATCTAAGTCTAAGATGGGATTCCAGGAGAGAAGAAAAGGGAAAACGTGTCAAGTTTGACAACCTGTGGTTTCGACCTTTAGCAATTGTTGAAGGAAAGGGAAACAACACTTTTGTGCTACAAAATCTTGAGGACCTATATTCCACTTATCCTGTAAATGGAAGGTTTCTCAAACATTACATTCAATACTGAGAAGTTGAAATATATTTCATTACTACCATTGTGAAAACTCTGATTTCTTTACTTTTCAAGCTGTCAGTGTGATTTTTTACAACAAAAGACTCCTTAGATTAAGGAGAATGAACATGGATCTACAGGTTCTCTGCATTCTAAAGGAGAAATCAATCCCCAGATGGAGCCGATGTTGTAGCATTTTTTGGTTTTGGTAAGTTAAAATAAATTAGCCCAAAAAATGAGAATATTTTTCAAAAAAAATGTTAAGCTAGGATATGGACAAAAAGAATATTGAATAAAAATGTAAGGAAATATTCTGATAAATATGTCCATATCAAAGAAAATGTTAAAATAAATGCTCTAAAAAATGAAGGCAAAAATAAAATGTTAGGTTAGAGAGAAAAGCAAAAGGCAATAAATTCTGAAAGTGTTGCAAAGCTAAATGCCACTACTTTTACTCTAATTCACTTGTGAAAGTAATAGTTGTGTGCAGTTTGTTTAAATGCCACACTAGTTTATTTAATCCAATTATGCGGTTTAATCGTAATTGGGTTTGTTTTAAATTGATTGTCATAGGTAGCAAATAAAATTGGCTCAACAGTTTAATCTGAACCAATGGAGAGAATAAGGTATAGAGGTAGATTATTCATGAAAAGATATATTGGGTCGCTAGTTTAAATGTACTCTGAAAAATAAGTAAAAAATGTTAGGATAAGTAAAGGGTAGTTAGAAGAAAGGTTGCAGAAATACAAGGTTGTTAAAACATAAGCACATTTATCATGTTTGATCCAATATTTTAGTATGCAAGAGCAATTATGAAAGTGAAAAGATGTTCACTAGCTGATTTGATTAACTTCCCCTCATTTCATTTCATCCTCCACTACATACTTATTAATTTCCTCATTATCCCATCATTTCTTATTAAACTACCATTTTTCCCTTCATTATCACTCTTGCCCTTTGGTTTCACACATTTTCCTAGCAAATTACCCTCTAAATGTCATTTCCCAACCCAAAGCCCCTTTTCCCTAATGTGAAACCCATTCCCCTTTGAAGAAATCACTTTCCTCCTATTAATTTCCCTATTTCACCCAAAAAAAAACCCATAAAACCCCCTTATTCTAAGTTTAAATCCCTCCCCTCCTTCCCCTCGCGCATTATTTAATTAACTCTACCAATCCATATTTTTCCTGACAAAACCCTTTTAACCTATAAAGACCCTTTATCCTAAAATTGTCTTCCCCTGCTTTATTTTAATTAACTCCGCAATTCACATTTTTTTCAATATCAAACCTTTTAACCCACCCCCTTGGTGCGGTTAACAAACCTCGTCGCATTTAACCCTCATCCCACTCCATAAACCCGTCCATTATATTTTTAACCCGCTTTATATCATTAAATAATTACAAATCATTTGTAATTATCCCCCGGGCCCTGCTAACCTCCACCCGAATTCCTTCTGTGCATCTCGACCGCACAACAGCCCTCTGATCACCCACTTCAAAATCCAACGACCCACATCTATATCGCGCACTCCCGACGTCCGACCTTTACCAACCCGAGAGCACATGAGATTCGTGGTTTTGCTCGGGCCCCTTTCGGTTACATGGCAGTGTTACATGAACTCGCGTGCCCTCATGGAAAAACCGCTCGAGTGCCAAAAGCGATGCAATGAACCTTAATATCGCCTCCCCACGTAGACCGAAACCATCCACTATTCATTTATCGATTTCCACGCCAAATTTTAAAACATTATCCGTTAAAAAACCAAACACCCTTGTTTTCACTCTTTTTGCTCGTTTTTCCATTGAAAATTGTCTAAGCCTTCCTGCGCCATCCTAAGCATCTGCAACCCAATTTAACCACTGTTTACCTCCCGAAACACGCTCCAAACTACGTCCACAGAATTTCTTGGTCCCTGGAACCATTATCACCTCCTTGCCAACCTATGTTTTTATTAATAAATTGTTTTATTTTGCAGGTGATTAGAAGGCTAGAAGCTTGGATAAACAGTTTTGATACTAATTCCAAAACATGTTTACTCCAAGATTTGCAAATAAATCTACTCAAAAGGCTTTATTCAGAAAGAAAAGACCAATTATACACAGAGCAGAAGAAATCATTTACACAGAGATAGTAACTGCTAAAACAAAGATAAATTAGCAACAACATATCACATTTTCACATGAAGTCAAACAGGTCTTTAGTGAAATTCACTTTTACTAAAGACATAAATGTAGGATAAGAGTAAAAGATACCAATTGATGTGATTTACTGTGACGGGTAAAAGTAAAAGCAAGTGACAGAGCATTCGTGGTAAAAGACTAAACAGAGGAGCCAGATAAAGAAATACAAATCAAAAGGTATCAGATGAAAGGTCATAAGTAAATATGACATCCAACGTGAAAATCAAATAGTGTTTAGCTTTTGGAAGAACAGTGAGCCAGCTTCAACAATTTTCAGTTTTTTTTAGCGACAGTCACCAACAACGCAGCGTCAAAATAGTGTCAAATCAACTAGCAACTTTTATTTTGATTTTATAATAATCTATTTTTGTAAAAACAGTTTAGGATATTTTCGTAGTCTACTGTTGTATAAATAACTCTCTTCACAAGTTATCAATGGTTGCACCCTTGAAGAAGCATTTCTAAACATTTGATGTACTTGACTTTTCTGGATCATTAATACAAAACAAAGGATTTTGAATTCTATTTTACACACTTTGTGTTTCTTGTAATTTTTTCCAATATTAATCATTATGTTTTTCTTCATATTCTTATGTCTTACAGAGATAACTAGGTAGGAATAATTGAATTTCAATCTATTTCTATAAGCTTCTGAAGTGATAATCTATAAAGAGAATGAATTAATGGACTGTTTGTTTCATTAATTCCCTCTGAATCAATAAATCAACAGCATCTTTTATAAGCTTAAGCATATTCTCTTAAACTTTCTGAACATATTTTAAAGGTTTTCATATTTATGATTATTTAATTTTCAATTTGAAAACTGTGATAATCATATTATTTCTCTGTTTCTGCTCACCACCATACAAGCTATATCACTGTGTGAGATTTTATGGCAGCCCTCTGCTTTGATATTAGTATTATTCACAAGGTTAGGCATTACAGTGTTACATTTGTTTCTTACATTGGTCATCCAAATTAAAACAAAACCCCGAAACAATTATCTTAGATGCTCTGACATGATAGCTGACCATTATCATCTCAGAGATACAACACAGAGCACTGACCATTTTCTCCATTCTCTCTTCAACTGCAGCAGCAGGAGCACCACCACCGCCAGGATCACGTGCAATGCATTGATGTGGGCATACCAGAGCCAACACTCAATAATGTCTTCAATGTTTCTCGTCTTCTTAACCTTGGCAAAGAGACTAGCCCAATAGAATTTTATTTGTACAGATGCTACCTTCACCAATGTGTTGATCTTCTCAAACTGTCAATATGTTAAGATCACAGGTCTTCCAAAAAATACAAAGTGTTGTGTAGACAATAACATGAACTTTCAGTGGCCTGCAAACTAGATTACCAATCCAAAGGTGATCAAAACATTGAGCAGAAGGAAAAACTCATGAGCGAATTATTACTAGTTCACAGCTTTGTATTTTTTGAACATCTAATCAAAAACTACAGCAAACAATCACTACAATTTCTCTAATTTCAAAGCATCGTAATCTTATATTTGCCAAATTTCTTATGAAATATTAGGAAAACATATTCTCCTTTAAAAATAATTCATTTCATGTGTTCAAAACTTCAAAATATATGCATAATTATACTTTCATATAACATATGATTTTTAGGATTGATTTCATGTTTCACTAGTAACTGTTATTTCTGTGCCCTACGCCCATCTAACACAAAAACTTGCTTGCTATTCACAGAATCCAGCATCTAACAACAATTCATTACTCACTATGGCACCTCAATTTTTTCTAATAAAGTAAAAGTACCATAGATTACAAATCTTTCAGAGGCCAAATTGAGATATAAATCAAAACAAGACCATTTAAGACAGCAGCATTTCAACATATTACATGTTGAACTTGGCAGAACCTTAGTCAATAACCAAAAAGGCCTAAAAGCCCTACAAAATTTAGTTATTAACATACAAGAATGACTTCAAATTAAACTAACTGATTTAAGGACAGCAAATTTGAAGATGTATTTTAAAAGCTATTATGGTCAGACAAAATAGGAAATTTCAACATCAAGAACCGACTCCATAAACCCTCACAAACCCTGAGTTTAGTGTTGAAAAATCTCTTCATATGCCTCACCCTAGGCCCTAAAAACATTGACAGGCCCTAACTCGCCTCTAGAACCTGTTTTTTAAACGATACTAAGATTTCAACAAACAAAGGATATGAAGCTTTGCAGCTCACAATAAATACAATATGCACAGTGAATAACGGAAAATAAAGGCTATGAAGCTATGTATCTCACACAGAATATAATATGTAAAAGAAGTTAAAAGTATAGATATAGGTAAGCTGGTATTTGATGGGCATTTAAAGTCCCAGAACTTGGGACTGGGCTCCCCACCATGTTCTTCATGCACAAGCTTGATGATTTCAATGTCTCTCCTTATCTCGAGAACTGGTGCGGGAGGAGCTTTGATAATCACGATCTGCAAGGAAACCTACCAATTGGTTAAAATGAATAATGGTTTGTATTTCTACTATCTGAAATAAACATGCTAAACTTTGTACTTCATAGGACCTAAAAGGAGGATTACCAAATGTTAACTGGTTTTTTATTTCTAATATCTTAAGTACACATGCTAAGGTTACACTTAATAGGACCTAAAAGGTAGCAAGAAAAAAGACCTAAGACATACCTCGGGATGATAAATGATGCCTTGACTTTTCAGAATGACCTGAAACAAGAAAAGGAATTCCAATCACAGAACAAAAACAAAGATTCCACTATAAATTGAGTAAACGACACTGACCACACTACAAATAGATCACAGAAAAACAGTATTGACACAGTAAGTATCAAAAATCACATGATGATTTTGCATGAACAGAAAACCACCAAATGAAAAATCCAATGCCACAACGACTGAATACCTAGTAGCAACTCAACCTGTAATGAAAATAACCATATAACTAGAATGAGATATTTTCCATCAAACAGTCAGGCTTTTCAACTATATGGCTCACCTGTATCTTTGCTCCTCTCATCACTCCGACGAGCTTTGTCCCTTCCCTTTTCACGTTCCCTTTCTAATTCTTTGTCCCTTTCTCTTTCCCTGTCCCTTTCCCACTCTCTACCTCTACCCCTATCTCGTTCTTTATCCTTTTCCCTGTCCCTTTCACGATCACGAGCTCTTGATCTTTCTTTATCCCTTTCTTTACTTCTGTCTCCAGGATCATCTGCCAATGCCCTGTGGCTTTGTTGTTTTGATTTTCCTATAGTAGAGTCATCTCTCAATTCCCCATTCACCAATGCATCACGAATCTCGTTCTCACTTTTCTTTGATCCCTTTGGCTTGTCTAGAGCCACTTTTACAATTGCATCCTTTCCACCAGATGACTCTGGATTAGACAGTTCATATTGACTTGATGTCTTAACTGCATTTGTTGAATTCTTTGGAAATATTTCCTAGAAATTATCAGATCTGTAAGATATCAGAATCTAAACACACATGGAATTCAGAATCCAAAAAGAAAGACTTAATCCAGAAAATACCTGTTACAACAGGATTCCAAACCAAGATCAGGCTTACCTTAGCATCTGGTGATGGGTCCAAAGTCTTGTTTGTCAATATATTTGATTCTGATTCTTTGCATACTTCAATATAGCGTGCCTTAGGCTGCCTATATAAGTTGGCAAGAACCTTGCATACTTCATCAATCTCATGCTTCTCAGCATCAAAGACTTTCCACCATGGTGGATTCTCAGGGAAGGGAACCTGAAATCGGCGAGCCGCTGCATAGACGACTCCACAGGCCACAACCTCACTCTTGAAACGCACACATAATGTTGTCCGCAAACTGGTCAGCCAACAGCATAAGATAACTCACCATCAGTGTAACAAGAAAAGAAACGAAAGAACCACATCACTATCATGTATCGGAATGTTATTAGTATTTAATTTAATATTAAAAGCCACCATGGTTTACTAGCAGTCATGGCTATATTAGGATTTGCAATTTAACTTAAAGGAAAAGAGGTTTAAAGCGTTCACCATGACTCAAGTAGGGTTCAGACTTCTAAGATCTATAGATAAATGTAACAACTATTCCTCCGGGTTCACATTCAATCACCTCCGACATTTTGGATACTGAAAATTGCATGTCTCTCTTGTTTGCTTTGGGGGAACCTCATCGCTTCAAAGACATGAAGACAATAAATATAATTCACACACAAGAAGGAAACAAAATAGAAAAGCAATGAAGAAACAAAACTCGGCATGTAAGCAAAGATGATTTTCAGAGACCAGAAAAGAACAATGTCAACTAAGTGCAGGGTCAATAATACCATTAAAGGAGAGAAACTAGGCAATCCTAATATTAGCCAACAGGCATGGAATCTGCCCCAAGATAATGGATCAAGTATAACTTTGATGGTGCTTCCAAAGATAATCCAAGCACAAGCAGGGCAGGCAGCATCTTCAGGGATAATGAAGGGAGCATAGGAGAAATTATCTACAATTCCTAGGTCACAAATCAAACAAGCAAGTAGAATTGGCACTTTGATCTGGTGTATCAAAGAAACTCTGAAACAAGGATTCAAGAAAGTCATATTTTAGGGCAACTCCAAATTAGTCATAAACTGCCAAAACAGAAGATTTTCGAAGCCTTCCTGGGAAAGTAGAAGCCATGTCACAAGGATTATGTTTGCTCTAGAAATTGTAGAGTATGTGCATTTGTCCATGTAAGAACCTCTAATCAACTAGCTGACTGGCCAACAAATAGAGCCATTTCCAGGAAAGATAATGAACTTATGTTCCTTGAAAGTTCCACCTTCATGGAATAGGACAATTTGAAAGTAACTACCGACAACTTTCTAACACCTGGGGACTATAGTGCCCCACTTCCACATTTGAACACCCATAGCGTAAGGGACTTAAAGGGTCTCCCCCCCACTTTACACCTTAATAAATTCAGCTCTCCTCCTGATTTAACCCCTCACATGCTCACAAATTTGGAAGGACATTCTTTCACAAGCTAAGTGTTGATGATTACAACTTGGACAGGTGCTTCTGCATAGGCTAGGTGTCAAGCATGCAGAAAATGTCCAAAACCCTCTTTAGATGCTTGCTCATGAAGAGTCGGTAATTACTAATTACTATGGTTTCCTTCCTAAGTCTAACTTAGCAAAAGCACATTAATTCATTTAAATCATTAATGTTGACTACTGAGCTAAGTTTAAGGATAAATAAATTATCTATTTAAGTGATCTAGATCTAATCTCAACCATTGATCTCAAGTGAGGGTTAGGATTGAATCCTAGCCATCCATCCCTTAGGAGATCTAGGGTTAGAGAACTAAACCAATAAGAAATTATAAAAGGAGCCTAAAGGAGAGGAAGAAGATGCATTGAATCCTTGGGAGAGTGATTTTCTTAAGTGTGAGTGAGACTCAAAACTGAAGAGAAGAAAAAAAGTGTGCAGCAAGGAGATTTTCAGCAAGAAGAATTCAGGGACTGAGATTTTAGAGAGTGAGGAGACCAATTTTTGTAAGGAGGCCGAGTCCCAGTGAAGGCTTGTGCAGGGGGACATGCAGCTTAGGAGAGAGGCCAATTTCTCTAGAGCGCAGGGGGGTGTACAGGTGGAAAAGAGGCAGCTGAATTGCAAGGGGAAGAGCTGAGTTTTCCAGAGGACGGAAATATCCAAGGGCAGAATTTTTCTAGTAGGCCGAAATTTCCAGGTGTTATTTTCAGGTTTTAAATTGTTGTATTTTCTGTGTATACTCTGAGGGTTATAACTTATTTTCCATGGTAAAGGAACCCTAATTTTCTGGAGCAATAAAAAAGTGAAGGAGAATCTATTGGGCAAATTTTTCCCGTTATTGTGACTGATTTTCTGTTCTTAATTCCACTGTAAAATTGTGAAGTTAAAATACCAGTGTATTTCTTTTCAGCTTTTTTTCAGAAAATATTTTACTGGGTGAAATATTTTGAGTGTAAAATAAATTGCAAGGAAAATGCAATCAGATCTAATATTAAAAATTAACATAGTACAATTGTGTTGGACTCCCTGCATGACACCCATGCTAATTAAATGCAGACTATTTATTTTAACCATAAAAAACAATGTTGATTGCCACCCTTCATTTTCCAACTTCATTGTCATATTGGTCTGCTTCCTACAACCACAATGGCAAACACTTTGAACCACAAAGAAGGGACCCAAGTACCAGGAGACAAACTGCAAAAGCTTCTTAATCTGTCTTCAACATTCAGGAATGGTAAAGGGGGCTCATGGAATAGGAAGGCCATGAAACTTGCATCCATGTCCCTGAAAGATGGCCATGATGTTGGGTATCAAATGAAATAATTCTGGAGTCTGGACTCCTTGCACCCTGTTTAAATCTTATGCCAGGAAAAGAGATGAGATATCTGGCAACAGAGAAGATCTGGGCAGAAAGTGTTAAATTTCCTAGATCATCTACTCACAGCTGTGGGGAGATCGGACACTAACTTCTTAAAAACTGATGTAGCTTTCAGCAGGTCATTCATGGCTTGGAAACCTTGCTAGAGCCTAGATGTACTAAGTCACAAACCATGTGTACATTTACGAGGAACCAGTTCCAACTCAGCTTGGGAAAGCTGCAAGATGCAAGTAGCCCTGCAGCACTCAGCAAAACACAACCTGCTCTCCTATTCTATCATAGTTTTGAATTTTAGTGGTTTATCTTGTTTTAATAAAATATGCGATCAGTTGTGAATGCAAAGTCTCTACCTTTTATAGTTGAACCGTATTGCAAATTGCACATAGAATCTGTTACAAATGTCTACAGATAACCCATTTCAATGTTGAATATTGGTACTCCATATGAGTCATTAATATTTTCTTTAGTCATTTATAACTTTATGTTAGTTGACATACTCTATGTTAAGATAAAGTTTATGTCAAATAGTTGTACTCTTCTGTTAATTAAAGGAGTTTTATGTAAAGTCTAGTTATCCAGCATGCAAAAGACAGAAGCTAAAAAAGAGCAGCCTCCTTGCTGCCCTTGAATTTGGGCATAAGTAGGCATCCATATCTTCTCAGGAAAGTTAGTCTTTCTGCTGTAATTTTCAAATATTCAGGAGCTCTTATTACTTCTGAACATTTTTCTGCTGTTAACACTCTAAAATCTGCTCAAAATTTACAGTTGAACATCATTGGCACTATTCAGAGGTGGCAGATGCTGTCAGGCTGAGGAATAACTCCACAGATGAATACATTTCATTAATGTGAACATAAATAAAGAGAGGAGATGACAGTTGGTTTAACTTTCCAATATCTCTGATGACTTGGCATTCACCTATGACTCTTCAAATTCCTGATTTAATATTAACAGCAATATTACAAAGTACTGCAATCCCTAAGGATTAGGTATCTACATTCCCCCCTTAATCGTAGGTGTTCGTGAATTCAAACTCATTCTGAACTTTTCAATTTTTTCTCTTTCAAGTGCTTTGGTGAATATGTTAGCAATTTGTTCATTTGAAGAACAATGTCTCAAGTGAATGGTCATGGCCTTTACATGATATCTAATCAGATAGTACTTCGTGTTGACATGCTCAGTTTGATCATGGAATCTGGGATTCTTGGCAAACTCGATTGTGTTGGTGTACATGCACATTTTCATACAATTTTCCACTGTCTAGCAGGACTGCAATTTATAGCGTGTCTATTTATAGAATGCCTATTAGCATGTCTATTATTAGCAGGTGGCTTACTTATAGCAGGTGGTGTTTTCAAGCTTCCCCCCATCCTGGAAGAGACACATTATTCATCAAATCCACAAATCAGGGGGTAGTTTTGATCTGAACAACTACCGAACTATCATGGTGGGTCATACATTCTCCAAGATTGATGCCACAGTCTTACACAAGTGGCTCTCTAAGGAGTTGAAGAGTCATCATCTTAGGGCTCGAGCATAAACAAGTTTCCGGAAAAACTTCCAAACAATTGATCACATTTTCACTCTCTAAGCCATTATTGAGGAGGCTCGTCATCACTCTTTGAAGGTTTATAGTTGCTTTGTAGACTTCCAAAAAGCATTTCACAAAGTTTCGAGAGAGGCATTGTTCCAAACGCTCCACAACATTAGCTTTATCCAAGACCCTCCTGGCAGCCATTATGAAACAATATGAATCAGTTTTGGGAGACTCGGGATGGCAAATGGCCCTTCCAATTTCATACAGAGTACCATTGGAGTAAAACAGGGATGCCCCCTCTCGCCAACCCTCCTTGGGATCTATATTGATGACCTGGAATCTTTGCTACATGAGCATATGCAAGAGAGAGATGGTCATCTTCTACACCAAGTGTTGATTTCACTCCTTTTCATCAATGACATGGCCTTATTGGCTTCTACCCCTGAGGACTTGCAAAGGCAGATCGACGCACTGTCCAACTTTTGTGACCTTCAATAGTTGACAGTTAACCTAGGTAAAACCAAGGTTTTGGTCTTCAATGCATAAAAGAGATCTCTTAGAGACTTACATTTTTGCTACTGAGCTGATCCTCATAGCTTACACCTACCTAGAGTTACAATTCACAGGGCCTCATTTTGGTATGCACGGGCCCTCCAACCTCGGATCAGTGAAAAATATGGTTCCCTAGCCCTCATTGAGAGATAGTGTTTCCAAACTCAATTTTAAGACATCTCATCCAAACTTCACCTTATGGAGGTGATTATTAGACCCACAATTCTTTATGGCTCTAAAGTCTAGTGGTCGAGATTGTTGCAAACAAATTGGGCCAGCTTGGAGAGAGTCCAAACCCTGCGTGTTAGACACATCATCCACTATAAGCATACAATTCCACAACCCATTAATTAAGTAGAATTTGGTATCCACCCATTTCGCCTCCAGGTCATTTTCCATTTGATCTCTCTCCTTCATAGAATCAGATCTTTCATAGATTTTGCCAGAGGACATCTCATCGAAACTTCACCTCATGAAGGCATTTATTAGACCCACAGTTCTTTATGGCTCCAAAGTCTAGGGGGCGAGTTTGTTGAACACAGATTGGGCCAACTTGGAGAAATTCCAAACCAATGCTACCAAACTCGGAATCGGCAATAAATCAGCAAGGCAAAAGAGCGAAGAGTTTTAATCGACTCAGGAAAAAATCGGTGAATTCAATAAATTAAAATATACACATATATTGAATTTAAAAAAAAAAAAAAAAAAAAAAACATTTTTCATTGATATTCAGTAAAGCCATGTTCAAACAATGCATAGTATCTATTATCAATAGATGTCCAACATATCATGAATGAATAAGTATCTCATATATGTTATGAGTCCAAACATGATCCAAAGCACTGAGTCCTGACTCCTAACCAGTGACTACATAGAACCAGAAGCATTTGCTTCTAAAAGTTTACAAAAAACTACATACTAATCAGAAAAAAATCAGTAACTAAGAGTCTAAGACTCTTAAGAGTGAGAATTAGTAGTGATTCCTCCCACTCCTTCGCTTGCTTGACTCTCAAAGTTGTCCAAGTCATGTAGGCTAAAAAGAGGAGCCTCCTCTAATTGGACCCAATCCGCTGCATTTGTAGTTTGCAGATCTATCTCTTCAAGGTCGATTGGTGAATGATCCAAACATGTCATTATCATGAGACATTGAAATGTGAATTAAAGTTTGACTTTGAACTTTAAAGTTTAAACTTTAAACTTTAAAGTGCAAATCAAATTATGAAACATTCAAATTCAATCTCACCTAGTATTTGCTTGTTGCAAAGTCGTAGATTGTAATGGACAGATACAAGGTCATTTAAGCGCTTTTGTGTCAATGGGCTTAGAATGTATTTTCTCAAACATGCTCCAGTTGCACTCACAATCTGAAGCACTGCATGCTTGGTTTAAGATTCAAATGGCGAATCTCTTCAAATCTGGCATATCACTACCAAAGTTTTGCCACCAATGACCTAGCTAGTGGCAAGGGTTTGTGAGTAGAAGTACTAAATAATAAATACTAAGCACTAAATAGTAAAAACTTAAAAATACAACCAAATTTAATAAAACATTTAACATACAAAATAAAATTTGAAGTTTAAAGTTTAAACAAATTTAATGAATCGATGAAGCCTTCAAGCCTCAAAGGGTACCTGGCAACATCTTAGACCTTTCTTGTATAGCATTGGTATAGGCAAATAATTTGGCTGGCGCCCTATAATCTTGTAGTTGGGAAAAGACACAACTTTGAAAATCTGGATCAGAGAAGCACCTTTCCATGCATGTCATAAGTCCTCTGCCAACCTCCCCATCCTCATTGAATTTGTTTTTATCATAAAAATATTGTGGGTTTAAGAAGTACCCAGCAGCATGTAAAGGGGAATGCAATTGCGTATCCCAACGTGCATCAATAATGTCCCAAAGAGGCATATACTTTGCCTCCTCATCCCCATATCTTCTTTTGATGGCCTCCTTTGCGAGATCCATTGCCTCATAAATGTAACCCATAGCGGGTTTGTCACCATCAACCATCCTGAAAGTTCAAGTTTTCAAATTTAAAGAAATATGTAATGAAATTATGAAACATTGAAAATAAAAAGAAGCTTGAAATGAAATTTTAAAAATGAAATAGTTAAAAAACTTGAAGACTTGAAGTACCTGAGAACTCTAACAAGGGACTCCATCACAACAATAATCTCTTCGGCATCTTTCCAAAAACCAGCATTAAACACAAGTGCTACAATTTCAATGCCTTCAAGGGCCTTGCAATGTTTAGATGCCATCCACTCAGGTCCCAAGAACATCCTCTTCAAATTTATCTCTTGCTCAACCACAGATTGCAAAGATACAAAATTTGTTGCAAATCTAGTCGCTACAAGTCGAACAATTTCCTTACCTTTAGTGTATTTTCTCATAGTGTTTAGTACAATAATGTGGTTGTATAGGTATTTGGTTATGGATTTTGCCTTCTCCACAACCTCATGTATCCAATGAAGCTTAGCAATGTCCTAAAGCATTAAATCTATGCAATGGGCAGCACAAGAGGTCCAAAAAATAGTGGGGTGCCTAATCTCAAAAAGTCTACCAGCAGCCATATAATTAGCTGCATTGTCGGTGACAATTTGTACAACATGTTCTTCTCCCACTTCTTGAACGGCTTCCTCCATCATTTCACAAATAAGTTGGGTTGTCTTAACCTTGTCTGAGGCATCCAATAATTGAGAAACATTGTTCCTGCTAGACAAGATACAAGGAAATTTATTAAAGTTCTATTCCTCTAATCTGTCCATCCATCACTCATAATGGTGCACCCTGTTTCTACCCATGGTGAACGAAACTCAGATAGCACAAGCATGACATCTTCAACACTCTCTAACAAAAAATCTGTCCTAAGGCTCTCCGATGAAGGGGCTTTGAACCCTGGACCTACAACAGCAATTGCATCAACCATAGCTTGCCATTAAGGACTTCTGGCACAATGGAAAGGTATATCAAAATAGTACCAAAAGTTAGCAATGGCCTTCCTTCTTGACTATGGATATTTTTTTTCCAACCACTGCCATCCAAGGTAGGTTGGGAATCGGGTTTAGTGCGGGGAGTGAAAAATGTGTTTATGTTTCCACCTCCAGTGTTGAATTAGGAGGACCCATTAGTCCTTGAGTTTGAGTTGGACTTGGAGGCATGTGTGGGAAACTTCAGAACATCATTGAGGATTCAACAGAGGGAAATGACACGGGGGTAGTGGAAGAAAATTTGTAAAATCCAGGAGTTCCTATTTCTTTTTTCTGCTTTGCTTTCTTGGCATTATGTTGTGTCAACATATCAATGGCCAAGGTTGCTTGGTGTTTGACATTTTCGTCAACCTTGTTGCAGAGACTTATATCATGGTCGGGTATTTGTGCAAGGTGGTACTTGAATCTATAAATGCCTCCACTACGTTTTGCTTTGCAAAATTTACAAACGAGCTTGGGGTCTCCGGGAATCTTGTCACAATAAGCCCAAGCAAAGTCCTTCTCCCTCGGCATTGTTGTTGTTTAGGACTTGTGTTAAGATTTGGAGTCATGCCTTATGTTTAATTTGGCTCCTGTAACAGTAAAAGACAATAATAAATTTAAAATTGCTTGTATTCTAGTAAACTGTAAAATAAAAATTTGTAGCTGTAAACTTTCAAATACAAATTTGTCATACAACAGTTGGAGTCGTCCCGGTGAACAGCAGCTGGAGTCTTCCTCGTTCCTGGAGTCATCTTGAATCTTGATGGACAACGACAACAACTGAGATATCGTGAACACAGTGACAACGAACAGTTCACTGCTGAGATATATATGAACACTGAACAGTGAAAAGCTAAAAGTTTAAAACACGGTGACAGCGTTTCTGCGAACTGCGGCTGCATTTCTGCGTACGGCTATCTCTGAGACTAAGTTGTGAACACAATAACAATTGCTATCTGCGGGCGGCTATCTCCGGGACTAAGTAGTGAACACAGACAACTGCTGACAGCAAAAAAATCGTGAACAATTGCTGACGGCTGAGATAGTTGCGGACTAAGTCGTGACTACTGGCATCGGGGTCGGCTTCAACGACTGCGAACGGAGTCGTGATTGCGGGCTTCTTTAGTGAATTGTCGACGTCAGGGTCGGCTTCAACGGATACGGACCGAATCGTGACTGCGGGCTTCAAAGTTCAACAAATTGTTGTCACTGAGGGCTTCAGCGGAGTGTGGTTTGCGGTTGTGAAAATGGAGCAGACAATGGAGTGGAGTGTGGTTTGCGATTGTGACAATGGAGCGATAATGGAATGGCTTGCCGCTGTTTGCGACTGTATCAATGGAGCGGACAGAAAAACTAACCTAAAACTTTAAAAATAAATCAAAATCAAGCCCGCAGATTTTTAACGCACACTCGGCAAACGTGGCAAAGTCAGCTAACTCGGAGACTCTACGAGTCAAACTCGCGTTGACCACAAGTCAAACTCGGTCAATGCGAGTTTGACTCGCAAAGTTTCGAGTCGCCTCTTTTGGTGAACGAGCAGAGTATGAATCGCGAGTAATCGGCCTACTCGACGATTCTTGTTTCATTGGTCCAAACTCTACTTCTCAGATGCATTATCTGTTGTAAGAAAACAGTTCCACAACCCGTTAGTTAAGCCAAGCTCAGTATCCACCCATTTCAACTCACTCTATTTGGTTGCTTTCCTTCATAGAGTTAGGTTTTTTCGAGAGTTTTCCATCGAGAGAAAGAGGTAGTCGTATCTTCCTCTTTGCTCATTCGAGGCTCTCGCCTCGAATCCCCCCTCTCCAAATCCTCAAGACATGCTCAAGGTTGGTTCTCAAAGGCATCTTGACTTCTCTAATAGCTATCTCCCCTGAGCGCCTTCTCCCGTTTAGAGGAAGTGCATGCTAACCACTGAAATTGCATTTGAAGATTTGTTAAAGACTCCATGATCAAAGTACATTTAGAGCATTCCAGGATCATCAAATCAGTCAGGGTTCCAAACTTCATCAGGGCTTTTAAGCCCCTTTCTTCTTCTTCTCACCATTCTGTTTTTCAGATTTCGCAGCCCTGCGGCGATATTGTAAAAATGATGCTAGTATGATGAAAAAGAGTCATGTAACAGGCCTAGGTAGCTTAAGACTTTACTAGCAAGTGAGTTCACTCTAGGGTGTTTTTTTCCTTAGCTAATTAGTTGTATTTTTTAACACTAAATAATTAATTGAGTTTTTCTCCTAGATACACCCCAAAGTCGAAGTGTAGAGTCCTAGTGTCTAGAGTCAATGTATATTATCATACTAGATCATTTCTAAAGTTTTGCGGAATTTGATTTAATCTAGGTGTCAATTTTTAATTATTAAAATTTTCCACTTAATGGGATTTTTAATTATTTTTTGATGTAAGATGTAATAAGTGTTGTCGAGAGAAATTGTAGGGGATATGAGTACTCAAAATTAGACCTCTACACCTCAACTTTCTACTAAGACACACTTTGAGAGTCAAAAAATTATTATTTACCCTTCAAAACCCATTTTTTCTAAGTTTTTTCAAAATTTGGTAAATAAAATAGCCAAAAATTAATAATTAAGAGAAAAATAAAATTCCTCCAAGTTGAAGATGCTCAAAAATGAAGTGGAAATTCACAAGGGGTAAACTCAAGTCAAAAAAGGTGATGTGGACTCCACTTATCCCATTGATCAAGGAAATTAACCACCAAAAAAAAATTCAATGGTCCCTGGCAAAAACGATTTTCCCAAAAACTCGCACTTTTTGAGGAAGTTAATTTGAATTCAAAGATATGAAGGGGATTTCAATATTGGTAAAATTTAACTTGAGATGAATTGGAAATGGGTCTCCCACTAATCCAACACTTAATTGCCACTACTTCCAGTTGCAAACAACTAGCTACTTGAAGATCTGCGCGGGACCTCTAAGGGTTTTGAATTTTTCTTGAAGGGATCAAGACGTTTTTCATTGGGATCGACACTTTTCACTTGGTGATGAGATTTATCATTGGGATCTACTCCCATTTTTTTATTTAAGAGAACCTTGAGCTCCTTATTTGGATACCATCTAATGCTTAAACAATGCTACTAGGCTAGCGGCTCTGCAAATTTTGTACTCTATTTTTCTAGATCTAATAAAGCGAAAGACTTTAGGGTTTATTCATTTGGTGTTATTCTTCTGCTTTTGAGGTGTAATTGTTTCAATTTGTGCTTAATACTCTACTTGTGGTAATCGATTTATTATTTCCACTTGTCAGGGTTTGGATCAATTGATGTAAGCTACCTTGCGTTAATTTTTGCGCTGAAGGGCCACTCTAGAGGGAGAAGCACTAGAGGGTTTTTGGTTGAATCCCTAGCCTTCTTTTTCATTGTGTAGCCTAGTTCATTGTGGATCTAATAATTTTTTGTCAAGTGTGTAGAAGATCTTTGTTTTTCTGAAACAGATCTTGAGCGTAGTGTAAGTTTTTGGTTGAACGAACCCACTCCCAAGTCGAAAGGAGCAAGAACCCACATTGATTTACTTCTCTCAAAGTCTGATCTAAAGATTGAAAAGGGAGTTTCTAACCCAGATCTCTAAGACATCTCATTTTTAAATCAAGGTCTACTTGTTTTATACGCTTTCATTTACAGATCTAGCTTTATAGAGCTTAATTGAATGGCTAAACCGTTCTTGCTTGCACAAGAGCGGAGGTGTCCTCATACTATTGTTGCTCGCATTTGTATTTTTAAATGTATATTCTCACTATTTTGTGATTTATTTCTCTTGCATAAGATCTATACTTCTATGCTTGCACAATTTCTTGTGGAAGGCTTCAGTGGGGTTTTGAAGACATCTTGAATGGATCTATAGGTAGAGGCCTAAGGATCAAGAAAATTACATATTTGAGATTCTCTTCCTACCCTTTTCCGTGGATAAAAAGATATAAACCCTCCATCTCTTTCTCTTAGGCAGATCTTCCTCTTGAAGATTTGAAGTTTGAGTCATCAAAGTTAGATCTCTTGGAGGAACTCTTTCATTGTAATACTTAAGCATTGTAATATTTTTCTCATCTTCATCTTGTATTTTGAGGAGTATTTTCTCCTTGATCCTTTTATTGTAAACCCTCCTCAAGATCTAAGTGCCTCATTTCTCTGTGAGAGGGACATTTCTAATAATAAGAAAAGAATTTTTCATCTTGAGGGAGCTTGGGATTTCCCCTTGGCATCCTAGTCCCCTCATTTGGAAGAAACTTGTTTCATTTGCTAGTTTAGTTTATTTACTTGCTCATTTCATCATCTAATTTCTCATTCACATGCTAGATCTCATCTCTAATTTGCTTTTTTCATTGTGTTATTTATCACATTGAAGTACACTCATTTCCATAGCTGATTTACTGGCTTAGATCTGATATATTCATTGCTGATATAACTCATATTATTGCTGGTACATCGCTTATTTCATTGTTCATTTCATAGTCCAACTTGTTTGCATTCCACATCTTACAATTTTATGTAAGTGTGACATGTTATTGAACTATAATTGTTACTATCAACTCATAAAACAATCTTTTCATTAAGCACTTGTATTAACTTTACATTTAAGTTGCACATCACAATTTTGTTTCTCTAAAATTTACCTCCAAGCATAAGCTTGGTTGATAAACTTTTAGGAAATTTTCCTCAACTTTCATTCAATTTTCCAAGATTTGAGTTTGGAGGATAGGTAAAATGCATGATCTCACTGCTCTTTTGCGTGGTCGAGTCCCTTGTAGGAACAAAGGCATGCAGGTTGTCTTGAAGAACTAGGTGGATATCGTTAATGAAATCTTAGCTTCTTCACTCTAGCCTTCTTGCAACCACCTTGAGTCTTTACCAAGTTAAAGGAATTGGGAACAAGTAACAACCTAGAATAGGCATCAATAAAATTAACCAAGATCACTTTACTTCACACACTCACCTACAACTTTGGTTCACCTTGCATGTAATTGGTTATCATTTAATCTCTTTCTCATATACATACAAGTTGGATTGTGGGCATCTACATTTACGTGCAAACACATCTTTTTGTAATTGTTTATTTCATTTACATGCTCATATTAAATTTCCTTTGATGTCATATTTGAGCAATTTCACTTTTAAGTACAAGTTTTGTTCACTTGCAAGCTCTATTACTATTTAGTTGCTCATCTCTCTATATATAATCTTTTGCTATTGTAGTCTTGGTATGATCCACTAACACTTGTTTTGCAGATTCCCCATTCTTGCAACTTGTTGTAACTTGAAAGTTATATTTTATTGCAAGTATTGTGATTTCATTTTGAGCATATATTTCTTGCAAGTATATTGCTAGTGGCACTGGCCTACTTACAATTTGCTTTGCAGGATATCTTGTTGAATCTATTGGATATATTTACACTGTTGATGTTTATATGCTCACAGATATTTGTACTTGCTAATCAATTTTATTTCAAGTTATTTGAATGGTGAATGCTAATTGCTAACTATCTCCTAGAACTTGTTAGATTTAACAAGTCTTCCTTTGAAATATTCCTTAGGGTCTACCCCCTTTGGCTTACCTAGAAGAGAACCTAGACAGAGAGAGTTGGGATTAGGTGACAGCCCCTTCTCTGAGCATTGCCACAAACAACACACCTTATGGGGTTGAGGATTTTTCCCACGAGTCTTAGGTGTGCAATCTGTGAATAGAATTTATCTTTGTAGTTTGAGCGAGAACTTCTGCATGGGCCTAAGTGTTTAGGAATGCAAAAATCGTCTAATGTCTCCTTAGACAGTTGCTCTAATGTGAAAAAGTTGTTTTTGTAACTTAGCCTAAGTTAGACTTAGGAAAAGCACACAGTTATTATGTTGGCTTATTGAGATAAAGTAAACTTAGGAAAAATAAAGTAAATTGCCTTAGTGATTATGTTTTGAACTCAACCCTTGATCTCAAGCAAGGCAAGAACTAATCTCGACGATCAATCACTTTAGAGATTAGAGTTAGGGATTCAGGTCAATGTAAAGTTATAGAAACAAGGCTAAGGAGAAGGAGAAGACACACCATATATAGCAGCACAAGACTGAGAAAGGCAGCTCAGTGAGGAGTCTGATACTCTAAGTGTGTTGGGTCCATGGAAGGGGGCAACAAGGAGATCCAAGTCAGCCAAGGTGTTATCACCTAAAAAGCGATCACAAAGCCATTTTCTACTAGGTTGATCGAGATACACCATGTAGCATGGGTTTTACACATTAAAACCCATTTTCACCCTAGGAAATAATTTGCTGAACCATTTTTCCTAATTTATTTTCCAATTATTTTTACCCACATGAAAATAACCCATAAATTTATTTATTTAATTTCATGTTATTTTCATATTTACCCATTTCTATGGAAATGATTAATTTTCTTTTCACCCACTTTTACCATTTCCATAGGAATATTAAATAAATCATTATTTATTTATTATTCCTTAATCATTTAAACATTCTTCTTGGAAATAATTATTCATATAATAATTGTTTCTAGCCCATTTTGACCATATCACCTAGAAATAATTAATAAATCATTTTCATTTATTAATTATTTTACCCACTTTTGTTAATTAACTCAATTAATCATTATTTTTTGAGTTAGTTAACTGAACAAAGATTATTGGCCATTTCTTTAATCTTTTCCTCTCAAAAATAATAAAATACTCATAACGATTATATCTTGATTTGGTCTACCAAATATTTTATTATTTGACTAGATCAAGTCTAATCTAGCATTTTAATATAAATAGAGAGGTTTTTCCTTCACCATACACACATGATCATTATCATCGCCACCATTATGATTCTATAGCATTCGAGCTCTCCATTAGAGTTCTCCAAATTTTCTTACTGCCATTCCTTTGCCCACTTGCATACAAAAGAAAGAGTCAACATCTTGCAGCAAAAGGGGCACAAAGAACCCTCCCAAGGAAGAGGAAGTATTGAACCATGTCAGCGTATTCCTGCTCCTCAGGTGTTATAAAGTATTTCTTCATTTAATAAAATATAAAATTGTTTCCATTGAGCATTGTATTGTGATATTTTTACATAAGTTTTTCACCTTTTGTTGTTTTTGTAGTGTTTTTTAACTATTGTGTACAGATCTGAAGACGTGTGTTTAACATTGCAATCTAGAGTCTCTTCCAATTTATGTTGTTAGGTTACTTTAGTCACTAAGAGTAAAGGTTGGATTTTTTACACACTTGCTCAAAAAATAACCACTAACACAAGGAGGGCTTGATTAGCTAGATCAAATCCAGTTGTTGTATATATTTCCTCAGTTAGGCCATTATCCTAGGACAGGAGCCAGAGTTGGTTTTGAATCATATTAATGATGAACGAATTTGATCAAGCAGAATTTGTTGCTTCATTGTGATTGAGATTGGTATATTTTGCTTTTGCTAAATCCATTGATGTTAGGAACCTAGCTATGCAATTAAGTAATAGAACTATAATTTGTAGGAAATAAGTGTCAGGTGCTAGGTTTGCAAGAAATTCAAACATGGTATCAGAGCAAAAACTCTGAAAATTGTCGATCTCTAAATCACAGCTACCAAGTTCATACTAGATCGCCAAGGCCAAGTTCATTTGTGATCATAAGAAAAGTTCTTTTTTAGCGATACCGCTAAAGAAAAAAAAATGAGAGGGCCAAAAAAATTTCATGCCAACTTAAGGTTAACCAAAAAAAATACAAAAATAAAAAAGGGGCAAAGTGAGTTGCAGGACCCACAGGGGAGATTAGTCGATGGCACATTGCACATGCCATTAGAACCCAAACACATGGGGACCAATAGTTTGAGGTGGAGAAGACACCGAGGCCAGGTCCTGCCGTAAACTAAAAACAGTTATCATTGCTCCAATGGTTGGGGCACAATAGGGCAAGCGACCACTATCAAAGAAGGAGCCAAGCAAGTCAAGCTAGCGTCTAAACAAGGGTGTCAGGACAATGTTGTTGCACAAATCGAAGGGCACAAGCAGAGCACACAGCGAGGCATAGGTCGCAAACGTTGGCGGAGTGAAGTTTGCAGTGTGTAGTAGTAGTCGTCGAGCCACAAGGACAACAGAGCACGACGGTCACCGTGACAAACGGCTCAGGCATTCAAGCAAGCCACAAATAGCAACTGCCAACCAAGGGATAGGCTAACAGGCACCAAGGCCCACATGAAGTTGCAAGTTAGCTGGCGAGGAGAGGAAGTGGAGGTCACTGGATAGAACGACAACAAAGGTGAAGGTTGAGGGTCGCACAGTCACAAGTTGTGCAATTTGGGGGTTGAGACAAACGTTTGTAGCAACAGGCCTTGCCACCACCAGCACAAGATACAGCCACCATGTCAGTGGAACTAGCCAATACCAAAAGGGTTGAACAGCGCAGAGTGTAGTCAAGCTATTAACGAGATAGTCGAAAGGGGAGCAGTAGGGTCTAATGCAAATGGTAGCACAAAGGATTGTGCTGCAAGGAGTGTGTCACATTGGGCATGAACAAGTAGTTGCAGGACACTGTGGCCAGTGAGAGCATGGTATAGGATATCACCAGCAAGGTTTGCTAGCAGGAATAGCAGAGGTCAACCCTTAGAAGGAGTGACAGAACCATACTAGTGGAGGGTGTATAGATTCCATGGATGTCTCAAAGGACCGATATCTAACGGATCTATCAACCAGCAAGTTTCTTGAGGGTGCTAGAAGGATTGTCACCCACCACCTGTGTGTAGTGTATATGGGAGAAAAATTTTCTCCCAGATGGTCCTCAGCCAACAGCCAGCAGCCCCTTGAAACCCCCAGGTAGCTCGATGTGCCACTTTCTCTGCCACCTGAGCAAGCCATGTGGTCCCTCAACCATTTATCATGAATGTATGTTTGAAGGTGGGCCTCCTGACCCCAAAGGTATGGCTTTCCATTAGTATAGTTCAGTAGTTTTCCTTACTCATCATGGGCACTTTTGGGCATGAATTGGTGGGGGGATTCAAAGAAAAGAGTGGGTTAGATTTGTATTCTTGTCTCCATTG
The DNA here is from genome assembly GCA_000404065.3 of Pinus taeda. NCBI lineage: Eukaryota > Viridiplantae > Streptophyta > Pinopsida > Pinales > Pinaceae > Pinus > Pinus taeda. The sequence goes on from APFE031310190.1 coordinate 36,688, forward strand.
CCCAATTTCGTGGTTACCCTTGTATCCTAGTCCCATGGGATCTCCTTTACTGGCCATTAGTTTTAGGGTTGGAACTACATGGGAAAACCCAATTTTGGTTGTGTGGTCCTGCTTCCTAACACCAACTACATTACCCCTTTCCACTTATTTGAGCCCCATTCATCTCTTTTCTCGTTCAGGTCCACATGTGTCCACTGGGTGCACATAGGGTTAGCCTCCCCCTCCCATTGTCCACACCTTGGTTCGGGCCTGGAATGATGCCCTGAAGGTTGACGCGGCTAAAAAGAAAGTAAAAAGCATAATTTGGCCACTCTCAATAGGAAATGTACCACAAAATGCAAAAGATGGTCGGGACATACAACTTTAGCACATGGGCAAAAGCCAAACATGAGCTCTTCCCCTTATTTATGGCCATCACCCAGATTCCTATGGGCCCTAGATGAGCCCCCTCCATCATTAAGGAACCCATGATTGTCCCAACCCCTGGTGGGAGATGAACTACCTTACCTTAAGGGGGTATCCGCTACTACATATTACACATCATGCTCTCCATTCCTTGGAGCCTCGAGCAGTTATGAATAAAAATCAATCAAAGGTAAAAGGCATATGAAGAAGGGTGGAAAGACAAAGGTCGGGGTAACTCATATACCACAATTTGCTCCCTCCTACACTCATATATCTAGGTGTCGGCTTCCCTTATTATAGCTACCCTTGCACCTTGACATGTGGTCTGGATGATTCCCTTGATCCCCACCCAATTTCATTATTATATCATTTGCCACCTACCTCTTAAAGGATGTACCATGGGCATGCCACCCCCTTTATAGGTTGAAACCACCTAATAGGGTCCTTGTTTAACCCCCAATTGAGCTTGGAGACACTTGTACATGCCAAAGCCCACTATGGAAGGTTGTAAGCATTATTACTTGATTATTCTAATGCTTTTTTGTATTAAAGGGCAAAGGGACGCATTGGATCTTATGCAAGATTGCAGGTGGGTCTTCATTTGGGGTCTAGTCCCCCTATATGGGGTCATAGCCCTCTAGAGGGCCACATTGGCACTTGTAGGGTGAGCGTTGAGAACCATGGGCCTCCACCATAGCAGATATGACTTCATGGATCCCCAGTAGTGTTCATTGATTGCTCGTGTTCCACCTTTCAGATGAGGATGATGCACCTGGTGCACCATGCCCAGCCAGCTCCATAGTTGAACCATACACTCAGCAGATGTTCTAGGATGACGCTCATTGCAAAGGGAGGGCTTATGTCATTACTCCAGCCCTCACAGATGGTCTACAGGCATACTTGATCCATTTGGAGACCCATGAGGATGTCCTTGTGCCCCCACACCCACTTGGGAGCACCACAGGTTCTTGATTGAAAAACAAGGGCCAACCCCTTGTCCACTATGTTTAGAGTCCATTTCTACATCATGGCACCCCTTGGACTTCATCAAGCCTCCTCAAAGGCCCAACGAATCACTTTGTTGATCATTTGACCCTCTTGAGAGGCTTATCTTTACATTATTAAGCTATTTGGTGGGCTCGTCACCAAAATTTTTGTTATTATGTACCTTATTTTATTTCAAGGACTAAATTAGGCCAAATTAGCTAAACCAAATTCATTAGGAGGTGTATAAATACAATTGTGATGAATCAATTTGACCATCGTCACTTGGATTAGATCATTCTCTCTTGTGATATTTTATCTATTCTTTTGGGGGACGAAATTGGATGAATGGATGAATTTTGATGTTTGGATCCCTTCATTTTTGTCTTGGAGCCTCAGTATTAGCATATAATAATGATTGGATATATATTTCTTACATGTAAGTACTCTTTCAATGCTACTTAGTCATTTTCTTATGTCACATGCACGTTGCTGGGGATTTTCGCTATACTAGGCTGAAATTTATTGCTTTTCTTAAGTGAAATTGTAGAAATTTGTCTTTTTATAGCGTTGCATCATGTCATGGGCAATGTATGAATAAGTGAACAATCCTAGAGATATTTTGTCGAAATTTTATCTTGATAAGTCATCATATATTGCATATCGAAGTGTAAAGACCTTGAAGCAATTGTCCCATGCCCTAATTGCCATGCGAAATTGTTCTAGAGGCCTCCTTAACTACATGAAATCATCTCAAGCATTGGATTATCCTTGATTCCATTTCTCCCAAAGGATTAGGCATTGATCCTCCATTGGTGATCACTCTAAAGCACATCTTTCTCACCTTCTCTCTTTCTTTCTAGGCCTAGCCTCCATAGGTGACAAAGGACATCATTTTTGTCACAATTGACCCATCAAAAATATCTGATCTCTTGCCCTCTAATGTGTTGTTGTGTCTCCTAGGAGCCCTCCAAATTTGAAGCAATTTCAACGGTGAGATCTCGAGATATTCCAAGCCCTAACTCGAAGATCGATTCTTGCCCTTGGTTTCCCATTAGCTAGTGACCTTATAGGGATCATTGCATTAAAAACACTATAAAATTCTTCTTTAATCCCCTTCTCCCCCTCAATTAGGTCAAGCACACCCCTGATTGATCTACTCCACCCACTTGACCTAACTTTGGGTCCACTTGGTCCTATGTGGTCCCACGACTTTTGGAAGATAATTTTACAAAGACCATTTGGAAACCAATTGTCACAAGGGTTTCTAGGACTAGGTTCCTCCTCAATAATTCTCATTTGCAAACCCTAGCCCTTGAAACTCCCTTGGCCCTTCTTAGAGAGCCTTACACCTTGCTTCTCAAGCAAGCAAACCATACAATTGATTCTCTCATACGAATAGGCATTAGGAATCATTCCTTTTCTCTTCATTGATTCATCCTTCTAGTGATTCCCTTTACTACCGGGTCTCCTCCCAACAGTGAAAGTCCATAAAGAGCAGGGAGCTTTAGCTGAGGTGACAGTGGACTATTGCTCCATTGTTTCCCTTGACCTAGTAGTTGTCCCTTTGGGATCCCCTCCTAGGACCCCTGCGAGTTTGAGCGGTAACAAGGACCTAACAAGAGTAGAAGCAAAGCAATGACAAAGAACAAGGAGCAGGTTAATCCGAAGGTAGAGCAACTCAAAGGAAGTCAACCTTCAATTTCAAGAGGGGTGGAGTAATCAACAAATTCCCCCAAGTATGTCAAGAAGGTCTCTTGGTACAAGATGACCTTACAAGATGTTCAAGAGCAACAAGCTTCTAAGAACTAGGTCGAGGATAGCAAGACATCGAGGATTTTTCCAAACCAAATGGCAAGGAAGGTTTCCAATCCAAAGGGGGTGGCCATGGTAGAAAATGTAGTCCCAGGATTGAATTCAGTTCCAAGTGGCAGGAGTAACTCCCTCAATGAGAGGGATGTTGATATTTGTAGCTCGAGTGTGTACTTTTGAACAAGCCTAAGTGTCTAGGCATGCAGAAGTCGTCCAAAGTCTCCTTAGACACTTGCCCTAGTGTGAGCAAGTTGTTTTTGTAGCTTAGCCTAAGTTAGACTTAGGAAAAGCACATATTTATTATGTTGCCTTATTGAGTTAAAGTAAATTTAGGAAAACTAAAGTAAATTACTTTAGTGATTATGTTTTAATCTCAACCCTCGATCCCAATTGAGGTGAGATCTAATCTTAGCATTCAATCACTTTGGAGACTAGGGCTAGGGATTTAGCTCAATGTAAAGTTATAAAACAAGGCGATGGAGAAGGAGAAAACACACCATATACAAAAGCAAGGCTGAGAGAGGCATCTCAGTGATGAGTACGATACTCTTTGGGAAGGGGGCAGCAAGGAGATCCAAATCAACCAAGGAGGGCTTGATCGACTGGATCAAATCCAGTGATTGTATGTGTTTCCTCAACTAAGCCATTATCCCCAGACAGGCGACCAAGTAGGTTCTAAATTATATTAATGATGAACTGATTTGATTGGGCGAAAACTATTGTGTCACTGTGATTGAAATTGGTATATTTTACTTCCGCTAAATTAATTAATGTTAGGAACCTAGCTGTGCAATTAATCGGTAGAACTATAATCTGTTAGGAATTAAGTGTCTAGTGCTAAGTTTACTGGAAATTCTAATAGTGACTATTAGACTTATTTAATACCCAACAACTAATTTAATGAAATTCATAAATGAAAGAAACTAAAACTAAAACTTTCAGATGCATTCACCAAATATACTGAATATTCTAACTGAACATTCACAACAAAAAATAAATCATTGAAGACAAAAGCACATTAAAAAACACATAACACTAGAAGTTACCCAAGAAACCCCAACGGGGAAAACCTGCAATGTGTGTTCTTATTTCTTCTTCAGCAATTGCTTTTTCAGAAAATTACAATGATGACGGAAACTTCCCTTTACACCCAGCAACCCCTGAAAAACCCTTTGTGCCTTTCCTGGACTGTGCACTTCCCTCTTTGCCTAACCCTCTTGCGCAAATATGGGATCCATACAGCCATTCAAACGCCCTTTCTACAGCCCTCTACACAAGTGAACTTAGGCTGGTTGTAGGAAATACTTAGCTAGAAAATCTGAGGGTCATACAGCCCCTTTTCTTCTACCCTTTTACAATGGAAGTGGTGCCCTAGAGCTGAACATGTTGGCTACAAAATGCTAAGAACACACACAAATCTAATGCACTGATTCGATCTATCCACCAGTTGCCTTATCTCCCCTTTATAACTCAACTTAGACCCCACTAAGCACTCCCAAAGGCTGAGAATACTTTTTAACATTAGGCTACGATCAAATTATAACTTTACTTTGGAAAAATATTTTTTTCTTAAGTCAATACATAATAAATAATTAAAATCTGTAATAGTGGAAACCTGTGGGTCCCTCTACTAGTCTAGGCATCACAAACTAGGCAGAACCCTTGCTCTCTAACTCCTTTCAACACTCTCTTAGAGAGGAAGGTGTTTTGTACTATGCCCAGTTTATCTCTAAAGTAGACAAATCTCCCTCTAGACAAAGCTTTAGTCAAGATATTTGTTGTCTGCTCCTTCGTAGGCGCGTACTAAAGTCCAACTATACCCCTCTGAACACAATATTTGACATGGTGGTACTGGATCTCGATGTGCTTGGAGTGGTCATGAAACAATGGATTCTTAGAGAGCTTAATGCAAATCACATTGTCACGGTGTATGATTGTGGGCTCCAACTCCTAATTGAACAACCCAACAAGTAGCTTCCTTAACCAGATAGCCTCTTAGGCTGCCAAGCTGGTAGCCATGTAAACGGCCTCAACTAAACTCACTGCCACTGATCTTCGCTTCCTGTTGAACCAAGAAACAGATGTTAACCCAACACTAAAGGTTCAACCTAAAGTGCTCTTTCTGTCTGTAGAGCTCCCTGCTATGAAGCCCTGAAGCCTCACTCCACCATCCTACCTATATAACAACCCATAATAAGTTGTGCCCATGAGAAACCTCAACACGTGCTTGGTAGCAGCCCAATCCACTCTAGTAGGCTCAATAATGAATGGGCTCAACTCGTTGATTGCGAAGCAAATGATGGGTCGTGTGTTCACCAAATACATCAACGACCCTGTAAGTTGCCTGTAAAGTCTAGTATCAACTCTCTTTGCTCTAATAACATCCACCACCCTCTAATTTTTGATAGAGGCATGATCACGAAACTGCAATCCTGCATGTGAAACCTCCTGAGAATCTCCAGCATGAACTTGCCTTGTCCCAAGAAGATCTCCCCATTACCCTATCATACCTCCAGTCCAAGGAAATAGTGCATCAGCCCTAGATCCTTCATCTTAAACTCTTTTGCACAATGTTGTCAAAATCAAACCGGTCATCAAACTAGTAAACCCCCCGAACCGAGAACCGGTCAGGACCGGACCAGAAGTGATTAAAAAACCAAACCAAAAAACTATTCAACCAAGAACACATAAAATATTACAATTTTGAAGCAAACCACATATTCATGTTCATCCATCTAAATTCAAACCATTTATACACAAATAAGAAAAAGTTTTCATTTATAGAGCATGTAAGGGTGCACATAACCAAAATAAAATCGAATGCAATCGATCTTTGAGCCGAAAATACATCAAACAACAAGACCTAGATGGCCTGTAGCATCCAAAAAAAAATCATGCTACAACAAATACCTACATATCATCAAAATATTTGCCTATATTGGGATCCTTTTCATCAATATCACCCTCTAAGCGTTAAAATAAGATAAAAAAATGCTTAGTATGTCAATTCCAGATTTTGTTTGAGTGATAGGTACATTTCTAGTAGGATCATAATAGAGGAGTTCAACAAACAATGCCACTGACATCAAGGTACATAGAGGGATTCGTGTTCTTGATTAAATGCTAGTTTGATACCCTCATACATGATCAAATCCAATGGAAACATTGCAATCCCCCCAATCCTAAAATCTTGAAAAACTATTAAGTCTGTTGGATTTTGAGTGAGATATAAAATTCTACTTTCTCCATACGAAATTCAATGAGATCAGAACCACTCTCAAACATCTTGAGTCATTTCATGGTAATGTTAAAAAGTAAAAGGATGTAAATGAAAGATAAAGGAGAATGTCACTTTTACTTTAAGAATTTAACATTACCATGAATTGCATAGCAAATAGTAGGGCCATAGGCTTGAATATTAGGCACCTATTGTGGGTTAGTGCCCAGCTAAGACAAAAATTAAAAGCAAAAAGCAAAACAAGCCCCACTTGTTGCATTTTATGCAGCTTTACTTTACTGAACCGGCGAAAAACGGTTCAAGTCACTGGTCCAAACCGGTTTTTGCCTCAAAACGGTCGAATCAGCTGGTTCAGACCAGTTGGATCTGGTCCTAATAACACTGCTTTTGCAAGATCTCTCTTGCATTTCTGGATCAGGTTATCTGCCCCTGTTAATATCAAGTCATCTACATACAACACTATAATGAGCAGAATACCTCCAACCATAATGTAGTATAGGTTGGGGTCCACTTCACTCTTAGTGAAGCCCAGTCCCAGAAGGTAGCAGTCTATTCAGGAATGCCATACCCTCGATGCTTGCTTGAGCCTATATAGGGCTCTCTTAAGCCTGCAAACATGTGTGTCCCTGTTGAAAGTCTCAAACCCCTCAAGCTACTCAACATATATCTCTTCCTCAACAACTCTGTTAAGGAAGGCAGACTGTACATCCATTTGGTGGACCTTCCACCCCATCTATGCTACAATAGCCAATATTGTCCCAATGGACGATATACTTTACTTTAGCAGTGAAGTGAAGGATACTTTTGATCAAATATTGGTATTTTTCAACATCAATTTTCTTTAGTTGGCACTAAGTAGAAGTGTCATATCCTTACCCAGTTGGAGTTCCAGTAGGATATATAGTTCCAAATCCACCAGCACTAGTGAAAGCATCAGTTGGAGCACCAGTTTAACCTATTGAAGCAGCACGAGTAGCCGCTTCTTTCCTATCCTAGCATCCCTATCACCTGTTCTGATATTTTGCACATATCTACCTGTTCCTACTTTTGGTACATCAGTAGTGTGTAGAGTTGACCGAGCACCAACATCACCTGCACCACTGGGCTTTGCACCAGCACCTGGGTTTGGTATTTCATTTCTTCCACCAAGGTTTGCAAACGTCTTATCATAGTCTATCCCCACGACTTGAGAGAACCCTTTGGCCACAAATTTGGCCTTATACTTATCCACACTCCCATCAGCTCCATGCTTGATCTTATAGAACCAGTGCGATCCAACCACTAATTTGCCAACCGGTCTTGGCACCACCTCCCTGTGAGAATTCCTTGATTGCAATTAACTGGAAATTTATCTCCTAATTGTTTTGCAATTTATTTGTTATTACAGCAAATATCAATAAACTCACAATTGCAATCTTCAACAAGAATAAAATATGTTGCGGAAAATAAATTGGAAGCTGAGAAAATAATGCACATACACAATAAAATAGATACCAATATTTTTGGACTAATGATTCCCGGAAAAACCCCGAAGGGAAAACCGATGTAGCAAATGAGGGTTTATTTTATTATTATTCAATAGTAAAAAATTTGAGTACAATATTTGGATGCCCAACTGGCAATCCTCTGGAAATGATATGGCAAAAATAATATGGAGAAAATTCTCCCTCTGCAAACAAACTTGACCTCCCTCTAACCTGCCCATTCACTCTCCCCAGCAACACAGTCTGCCTGGAACTCGCACTATTGGCCTAGGAAATTCGTTTTTCCTACAATTCAACTCCAACTGAGTTGTCCAGCCTTGCTCTACCTTTGGAAATGACTCGCTCTGCTTTCCGGGTGATCTCCCAGTCTCCAGCAACTGAAACAACTCCCTTTCTGGCTTTCACACTAGGTTTTCTAGTTGCTAGCACTGGCTATTCAGCCTCTCTGCAGAATAATTTCAGCCTTCTTCTTCCTACCTCTCCGGCACTGGAAAATTGTTAGGAAACTCCTTTGGAATTCTCTTTATTGCTCCATCAACCATTGGTGCTCTCCTTCTCTGGCTCGAACTCACTTCCTTGTTGAATCTCTGCAACTGGATAGCTCGATCTGCCAAGGAACTCGCTCCCCTCGTGTTCAATGTGTCTATCTCCAACCCATCAACTTGCTCTTATAATCTCTCGTTGGAGCTTCAAGGACCATGATTAAATCCCCATCAACAGCTAAGATCATCTTAGACTCGATTCGTGTGAGTTAGCGCATTCTCAATCATCTTTAATTAATTCCCATTAATTAATCAATTTTCCTAAGTTAGACTTAGGCATTTTTTAGTTATTGATCAATTAATTTAATTAAGGCATTTTACAAGCATATCTCGTGAAAGCTTTTCTAGATTTTGGGGTTCTTGTGTTCTTTAGTCTCTCAGACACAAATCGAGACTAGAACACCTATCTGATGCTACAAAATCTAACACTCCCAAATGTCATTCTTCATGATGGAGAAATAATCCACCATGGCATCTCGCCATACCTGTTGAGAGGTTACCTGCTTGTAACAAGAAGGCTCTGAGTCTAGCAACTCAGTCAACAATGTCATGTACCTCGTGTACCTCTATGGCTATCTACTCTATCTGAATGTGGAGTTAGGGGCTCCAACTCTCTACCAATGTTATCAAGACCGGACCGAACCTGTCTGAACCGCCTGGTCCGACCGTTTTGAGGCAAGAACCAATTCGAACCATTGACTTGAATAATTTTTTGTCAGTTCAGTAAAGTAAAGCCACGTAGAATGCAACAAGTGGGGCTTGTTTTTATTTTTTCCTTTTAATTTTTGTTTGAGTTGGGCACTAGCCCAAAAAAGGTGCCTAATATTCAAGCCTATGGCCCTACTATTGCTATGCAATTCATGGTAATGTCATCCTTTTACTTAAATTTTTAACATTATCATGAAATGACTTAGGATGCTTGAGAATAGTTCCAACCTCATTGGATTTCGTATGGAGAAAGTAAAATTTTAGATCTCACTCAAAATCCAACAAACTTAACAATTTTTCAGGATTTCAAGATTGGGGACATTGCAATGTTTCCATTGGATTTTATCATGTATGAGGGTATCAAACTAGCATTTAATCAAAAGCAACGATCCATCTATGTACCTTGATGTTAGTGGCATTGGTTGTTGAACTCCTTTATTATGATCCTACTAAAAATGTACCCATCACTCAAAACAAAATCTTGAATTGACATGCTAAGCATTTTTTATCTTATTTTAATGCTTAGAGGGTGATATTGATGACAAAGATCCCAATATAGGCAAAGGTTTGGATGATATGGAGGTATTTGTTGTAGAATGATTTTTTTTTTATATGTTAGACTCTAGAGGTCATCTAGTTCTTGTTTTTTTAAGTATTTTTGGTTCAAATATGGATTGCATTCGGTGTTATTTTGGTTATGTGCACCTTTACATGCTCTATAAATGAGAACTTCTGCATATTTGTGTATAAACGGTTTGGATTTAGGTGGATGCACATGAATATATCTGGTTTTATTTAAAATTTGAATATTTTGTGTTTTTAGTTGATTGGTTTTTTTGGTCTGGTTTTTTTACCGGGTCCAAGTTTTTTTACCGGGTGCATTTTTTTTACTGGTTCCGATCCCGTTTCCCTGTTGGGGGGTTTACTAATTCGATGACTAGTCTGGTTTTGGGAACATTGCTCTCTACTAAACCTCCCTGATCAACTGATCTGCCCACTTGGCTCATCTTCTCCCTATGTTGGGAGCCTCTGGTTGAGTGGACTCCATTCGCTCTACTCTCTCCTCCTAGTCCTACGCTTTCTCCCCATCTGCATGCTGCTTGCCCTACCCAACAACTGGTTGTGACTAGATATGTGGAGTTGGTTGAGCCTCTTGCTTGGGAGCCTACTGTTGAGAAATCCACAGAGTGGCAATTAAACGATTTCTCTTATTATGATATTAACTTGTGATGTTTTTCATTATTATTATTAAATCTTTTAATTATCTTTTACTATCATCAAGACTAATGTCAAGTGACAAATAGAAGAGAACACAAGATGTAGGCACACTGCCAGGGCAAAACCCAACTCTAGGGGAAAAACTCGGTCAAAATTCTTCCTTCAGTAGATTCAAGATGAGACGACCAAGACCCTTACAAACTGGACTCGAGACTACCTCCATCAAGTCATCCTTGTTTAATGACACATCATCACTACAATTCCATCAACATTTTGTCACTATAATATTAAGAAGACCTCATCATAGTAATATCACTGAGAGTTCATTTCTATATTGGCACCGAGATCTCCTCACTATGGTGATACCGAACCTTTCACATTGTGGTGGCATTGAATCCTTCACACTATAGTGGCACCGAGCCCTCCATACGGTGGTAGCATCAAACCCTCAATATTGTGGTTACACCGAGACAGTAGTATAGTGGTAGCATCAAAATGTGGGAGAACCGAACTTTGATTGCACTGAGACTATGTAAGCATGATACTGAACTATAGGAGCATAACAACACTAAACTGTGGAAGTATAGAGATCATCTTTATACCCTATCTGAGCTCCCTGTAATGACACTGAAACATTTATCTCTTAAATGTCTTATCCAAATTTTATCCTCTATAATAGCACCAAAACATCTCTATAAAATCCACAACTGTCTCTGAGATTCACGAGTTCATTCGTCCTCTTTTGGTCGAAGGTTGCGTTCCTATTTATAGAGGTTTCCCTCTTGTAATGAGCCTACATGAGTTCTTGAGGGGATGTGTTTAGTAGGCCGACTTGTAGGCTGACTTGTAGATAATTTATTTGAGGCTGACAACAAGGAGAGTTGATGGAGGAGTCTACAAACAAGAATTGACTTTGACAATCAACCTAAATCCTACAAGGGAGGCTTGACCTAAGACAATTGACCCAAGCATGAAACCCATGCTTTAATAACTCAATTAAATTAATAATAAAATTATTTTTGCTTTCTTTTGAAAAATATATTACATTTTGATTTCCAGTACAATTATGAAGATTGAACCTAGGTACATTCTTCAACACTCCCTCTTAACTAGGGAGGTATTCATTTTTACATATAACCATAGATGTACATGGAAGATCTCAGAACACATCATCTACGAAGAAGTTTAGGCACTGCAATGCCATGGACTAGATTCCTGACCAGGGTAGTCTATCCATTGGTCTCTCACCAATTTAGGCACCGCAATGCCACGAACTAGATTCCTGACCATGGCAATCTATCCGAGTGGGACTAAGATGGACTCAAGCTTTCAGCCTCTTTAGGTATCACCAAGCTTACTTGCTAACCATCAACACAAAGATCTAGGTGCGTGTCAGAGCTCAATGACCAACGCCACCTTTCCTACTTCAGGAACTAGACATCAACACAAAGTGTCGGCCAGAGGTCTTCCTAGGCAATGCTTCACTCACAAAGCCTCAGCACCCCTTGATCCGGCAGATCAAGAACAACAAATTTCTCCCGATCAAACTAATCGGTAACTAGCATGCTATCAAAACCTTCAGGAGATTTACCTGTATAAACACAACCCCAATCAATAAGATACTTTCACATATTCATAATCAGATACAAACCTCTGGGGTCTTCCAGACAACTTGATGTTGCTTCTCAAATTTTCATAGTAAGACTATCAACCGAATCTTTGACAAAAGAATCCTCAATCATACACTTTCCTTTTCTATTTCATATGCAGCAACATATTCTTCAATCGGATCCTGCTTTCTTTCTTTCAATAGCACCTCAAAATGCATTCTCCAATTTCCTTCTCTCACTCATGGGCTTCACTAAAACTTACATTGTTAGTCCTGGTCTAGTGCATGACACATGAAGTAGAGAACCATATTTGTCACTCCCTCTTAATCAAAGAGGATCTAATTATTCTTGTACAAGGAATATTCTCAACCATCCTCTTATCCTAGGGAGATTTCATCCAGACTCCCTCTTAACTTAGGGAGATCAGCGTCTTCTTTTCTTCATCGGAGAATCTTTCGTGGCTTCCAACCATCTCATCAGAGTTATCATTACCATTACTATTCACATCATACTTATCACATCAAAGAACATCTTCACCATCTTGAAGATTGTGTACCTGCACAACTTAGATAGCAAGTACAACCAAATCTATAGAAGCATGAAGTTAGCCATATCAAAATCTTATAATAACGAAAGCATTTACAAACATAATCAGTAAGAGACTATACTTCAATACTTCAACTTCTTGCCCAGGTTTTGTTACAAATCCTAAACCACATCCACAACTCATCAAGTTATCAAACTTATTATATCTAGGGTTTCAATATTCTTTTAATGACAAGACAAGTTCTTTCATATAGCAATCCCTTAGAAACAATTCAAACAAGAAATATGTCTATCAATTATTAGAATTCATATGTTAGACTCCTCACTAGGATTTCATACATATCCTAGATTTCACACATGAGCTTCAATAATCAAAACCAATCACAGCTTAATCAACATCATGACTAGCATCTACTAGGGTTTGATGTAAACCCTAGATTTCCATCTATAAATTCTCAGTAATCACTATATAGATTTATAGATTCCAGATTGTCATATCACACATACTAGAGAATTTAACTACTAATAGGGTTTAGTTGCTAAACCCTATATTTTTCAAACAACATCATCCTAGACCATCAAGCTTTGACTAGGGCTTGTGTCCAAACCCTAGGACTCGTGACCATTAATACTTAGGTCAACACATATATCTATGAATTCATCAGCATATCATAAGCACATCATATGTCAGGCAATATTAATATGTTAGACATATACCAACCTAGAACAATCTAGGGTTTCAAATTTCAACCAAATGGACTCATACCTAGGGTTTCATGCCTAGGACATTAAATACATAACAAGGGTTTTGCTTATAGACCCAACCAAACCCTAAGGATCTAGGGTTTCAATTCATAACATACCAAACCCTACTTTACTAGAACTTCAAAGGTTTAGGATTTCAAAGAACATCATTTCAACCCTAACAAGTTCGGGTTTTCATGGTCATACTAAAACTCCAAACATGACATCATCAACAAAAACTTAAAATAGCATTTCTCAATAACCCTAAGCAGTTTTAGGGTTTCAGACACTAACATTAGCAGACCCTTAGATTAGGGTTTTCTAGAGAACTTGTCTAGGGTTCTATAAAATCAATTAAGAATGTTAGGATATTCCAACACATAGGAAATAGTTAAATATAACTTGGTCTAGTGTAGAGTTAGGTAAAGTGTGTTTCTTTACTATGTACATTTGTAACTTACAATCCGACGGTCACGATATGTTCTAGACAATGAAGTCATCCGACAGTTCATTCACTCCTCGGTATTACCGACACTTGATCCGTGGCTTAACACCCGATTGGTCCACGATCTCTATTTAAAGAGCATGGAGTGTCATTTGTAGGGTGACCGTTCATGAGAAAAGTTTATGTAAATTTTCTTTCTTTTATTAATAAATTCCCTGAAGTGGTCGTGTTGGCTCAGGCCGTGGACTGTTTCCCTCTTTGAGGGTTTTAACCACGTCAAGAATATTGGTATATTGATTTGTGATCTGTTTGTGAGCGATGTCCTTTGGTGTTCTATCTAAGAAACTTACCCTGTAAATTCCTACATGGTATCAGAGCTATTTGAGGGCCACATCCGTTGGTGATCCAAATCCGAAGTCGGTACAACTGCATGTGATTGTCGTTAACTAGATCTACTGTTTCTGACTGGTTTCGGGCCGAGAGAACTGCTCTATTGTGTTAGGAGCATCTGTTTCAGTGAGGAACCCCTTTCGTTTCACGCGAAAAGGTTTCCAGTAGCTCTAACTATGTCATTTTTAAGATCTGGCGGTATATAATTTTTTTTTGCAGTTCTAGTTATTCATCTCTCTGTTTATTTCGGTTTATTTAGCTCTTTGTTTTTTATTACCAGATCTATACCTTTCATTTCTGCATATGCTCTTTGCCCTGCGACTCTGTGCGATCTGGGCAAATCAGAAACAGAAAGAAAGGATTTTTCTCATGCGTATGCTCTTTTCCGCCGCGCCTTAGTGTGATCTCGAAAAATCAGAAACATTGAGAAAAATATTTAGTTTCCAACGAAAGCTAACTTCAAGCCATAAGATTTGGATTTTTTTTGCATATCCGTGTTGGGTTGTGTGGTTTTTTGTTTTGTAGGCAAAAAGAGTTTTTTCAAGTAAGCACAGACCCCAAAGCTTCAGTGGCTAATGAACAAACAAACAAACAAAAAACCCCTTCCTCTTTTCAAAAAAAATTTAACATTTTAAACTAGCTCACTTGGTCCAAAGTTAATTTATGAGAATAGAGGTCTTAGGTTCTAGTCTTTCTTTTTGTTGAGTTACTTTTTCAAAAAGCACATGTAACTTATGTTTTAAAGTTACTTTATGTAAAAGTGTTCTCACCCATTATAAAAAGTGAGTCACTTATAATTCTAATGTCTCTTTATCTTTTATTGAAGTTACAATTTAGTGAGTAGCTCATAAAGTACCATTGTAAAAGTGACTTTCACTTATTTATAAAAGTGGGTCACATAATAATAATAATAAAAAAAAAAAAATTTGAAGTGACCTAAATAGATTAAGTTTGGAAAGAGGGAGTATTTTTTTTTTTAAATATAACATTATCATTCACTTCCGCACATTCACGTACTTCACCCGCATCTTCAACAACTTTTTTTCAAAAGGCCATAATTACTTCATCCGGAAGCTATTTTTAGAGTCTTTTTTTTTTAATCAGCCTAATTTTTCGAGATCTTTACATTGGAACACTTAGTTTCAGCATCTACTGCTTGAGTTTCTATTAAAATGGAAAGCCCATGCCAAGTTATTCTTGACAGCACCAACTACTTCCAATGGTGGTCCTACATTGTGGATTTACTTAGAAGTAAAGGTCTTTAAAGAATAGCCTCGGGCCAAGAAACAAAACTGAAAGATGAAGATAAGGTAGCTAAATGGGAAAATAGGCAAGATCAAGCACGTGGGTTGATAGGAATGTCTATTTCTCCAGATCTTAGATTCCATATTGCAGAACTTGATACTCCTAAAGAAGCAATGAAGCAGATTACTAAAGTTTTTGGAATAAAAAATGAACTTAGAGCCCATCAACTTGAGAATGAGTTGCTTACATTCGACCCCAATAATTTTTCTTGCATTGAAGATTTTTTGTCCAAGTTCAAGACCCTTAGACTTCTCTTGGAAGGTGTTAAGTTTAAGAAAGAAGATAATAACCTTATCTATTCCATTCTTACTAAGTTGGGACCAGCCTACTCCGTGTTTGTCTCCACCTTCCATTCTACAAGAGAAGCCTTCATTTCTCAAGGACAAACCTACAAGCCACCTTCCTTTGATTCTTTTTGTGATTCTTTAATAAGAGAACAAGAAA
>APFE031310193.1:0-18928 GCA_000404065.3 Pinus taeda
ATCGGTGCCACATAGACATAGCATAATGGAGAATAATGTAGATTATATTATCATTCATATGGCAAGTCAACACTGACACATTTCCAAAGGCAAATATTCCAATCTATATCCAGACCTGAGGTCTTCGGCTTCATCTCCTCCCTTATATAAAAATACAGAAATGGATACTTCCCCTATCTCAATAGATACAGATGTGGAAAACCTTAATAATGATGAATTGTTGGGTCTTGAGCTGCTAACAGTCCAAAGGGCCTTCTTTCAGGAAAAAAAAGACTTTTATTAATCTGGATCACCCCGGAATTGGATTGACTAGGAAAAAGAAGGGCTTCAAGTATAAAAATATATCCTCTTGTGTTGGTGTGGGGTCCAAGCTCAATACATGACCCCAACCAACCATGCCTCTAGTACTAGATAGAGTGTGAATGAAAAATCAAAGCAGAATTTGCAGCCTTAGACCAAGGCTAATATCCACATGTGCTCTCCAGTCAGCATTTCACTCATCCTGTGCAGACAAATTAGAGAAATGCTCAAACAAAGCATTTTTAGCACCAACACCATGATTTGATCTATTATGAATTCCTTTAAGACGGACTCGGTTTACAAACTAGCTATTAATGTAGTAATGTTATTGTCCAAACAAAGCTGAAAAGCACGGGCAAGAAGGCAACAGCTCTAGCATTACTACAGTTACCAGCAAAGTAAAGTTCAGAAATACAGGCACTCAGACAAACAGCTATATAATCAATTTAGTTGTCATCTCAGTAAAGTTTACAAGTGCAGGCATTAAAGATAATTGCAAAATTGAATAGTGCACAACAATCAGGCAGATCATTGTCAACGAAAAACATCACTTGTCTGTTGTCATTTAGAATAGCATCACTTGTCTGTTGTCATTTAGAATAGGTGCCAAAGGCAACTGCTGGGAAAAAAAAGATGTACAAAGGGGAAAGCACAACAAGTGGACCCTAGAGCATGAGTTGTTCACTCTTGCTCCCCCAATCATCTAGTTTCTTCACAGGCATGAGCTGTTCACTCTTGCTGATATTGACTGCCAACAATCTATCATTTCTCCACTGTGTGGAGGATGGGGAGACTAAAAAAATTGTAGAACTATTTGGGATTAGAGTCAGGCCTTTTGCTGAAGCCCAGTAACTATGAGAAGAGGTTTTTGCATTGGCTCATTCAAAATTTTGAAAATAAACTATGGTTATGGGAAAACAGATGGCTCTCTTTAGACAGTAGGATGGTCATGATAAAGGTAGTCCTACAAGGTATCATTGTCTACTGGATGCATTTGTTTCATTTTCCAATGTCAATTATTCACAAAATCAACTCCACCATGGCAGATTCCTTATGGGTTGGGTCTGGTTACAAAAATACGCTTCACCTATCTAAACTAGACTCAATTTGCAAGCCCATTGATGGAGGTTGGGGCATCAAACACACTCACACTTTCAATCTGGTACTTCTAATCAAAAATCTATGGAGGGCCTTCAAGTGCCTTGGTATTTAGCAAAAAATCATCATTAAAAAATATCTCAATCATGCTACCCTGGAAAACTGGATCCTAGTTGGGGCTCCGGTTAAGAATAATGTGTCTTTCATTTGGAATAGCTTGACGAAATCTAAGCCTTGGATACAGGGATATATAATATGGATGGTTAGACGTGGCGACATAATTCGCATTGGCCTTGATGCAATCATTGGATTGGCTGGGAATCACATTCTTCCTCCCCCAATCATCCAGTTTCTTCACGGGCATGAGCTGTTCACTCTTGCTGATATTGGCTGCCAACAATCTGTCATTTCCTCCTCTTCCAGTTGGCCACATGCTGAAAATTTGGCTCTTCTGATGGAGCTCAATGTCAAATGGGAAAATTACAGATCTAATCTCTATCACGCAGATATTGCTCTGTCTAAGAGGGCAGATAAGCATTCTTGGGGCGGTCTTTCTCATGGAGGAGAAATCTCTACCAAAGAAACATACAAGTACATATACAACATGCAAAGGTAGTGCGCTAGAACTATTTAGCAAAATAAAGGCACCACCCAGTGCTATGGATAATTCAGTTGGTTGAACTCCATAAAGTATTTCGAGGTGTGAGTTCAATTCTCTTTGGTGCATCCAGACTTGACCTGACCAGAGTTTATGTGTTCAGTGGCCATCCAGTTCGGCCCTCTACAGTAAATCAGTCTTATCAGATCTGGATTCATATTTCCACCCACTACAAAGGTCTAATCAGACCTGATAGCTATTTATGGACACCGTTCAGTCTACTGGCCATCCAGTTCAGCCCTCTACAGTAAATCGGTCTTATCAGTTCTGTTTTGATATTTCCACCCACTAGAAAGGTCTAATCAGACCTGTATCTATTTATGGACACAAGAAATAAAGAACGCAATGTTTCAGGAAGTTTCTGGGCATCCACCATGGCTTCATCCACTGTAACTGCTGCAACTATTAGTCGCTCTGAGAAGCCATATTCAGATCATTAAGAAGATTTTATATATGATCTTCTGGGTGGAAGTTTTCTTGTAACTTGCTTTTGTTTTGAATGAACGCATGCTGGAGAAAGCAAGTCCGTTCATATGAACAAAAGACGCGGGTGGGGTGAGAAATCAGAGACGTGGGGGCTCTTTTGTCCTTCTGATTCAACTTGATTGATGTCCAAATTTACCTCTGAAAACTCAGAGAATGCATGTCTTTGGAATGGTATTTGGTGTATGCAACACACCACCAGAGAATTGGTTGCCACAATATTCTCTAAATTAGGATTGGAAGGTATCGTTTCCTCATCGCTTCACAATCTCTAGTTATTGTGCACTCTGAATCTTATAAAAAAAATGTCATTGAAAGAATTCCATCATAGTTTGTGTAGCTTAAAGCGCTCCTGGGAATAAATGACCTTAGTTTTAGTTCGCAGTGGGGTTTTATTTCAAAGGAACTGTCTAATTCTACTCACCTTTAAGGGGCAAAACTTGGAAGTTTGAGAGGGTCCATACTTTGAATGGCCTTAAAGGAAGTATTCCAGCTCCTTTGACTTGCTGAACCAATCTTGATTCTCTGTCATCTTTTTGGCTTGGATCCAGCTAGATCGATCTCATCTTTAACCACAGATCTGTAATTTTGGGATAGTGTTTGTGGATTCATTCAACTAGACACCACAATTACATTGGCACCTATGTAAATAACAGATCTGATGTTATATGGGCATGTAGCTTCAAGGACAGCATGGCGTAAAGCCATTGCCACTTTGAGTCAGTTGGCCTTCCTAAACCTGTGTAGAAGTAGCCTCACCGGCAAGATTTATGAAGCCATCATGAGTTAAACTTGACAAATCTATGAGCAAGATTAGATCCAGCAGAAAACAGCAAGGAGGGACTCATTCCTGGAAACAAGCGGAATGGAGAATAGTGATTCCCCAATCTGCATGCAAGTTGAAAGTTGAAGCTTATATATAAGCAAGTAACTTGTTGTGAGGTATATTTTTTTGGTGGGTCTGATTCATGCGAATTTGAACTTTAAATTTCATGGTTTACATAATATTTCATTACATGGTAGTTAAATAGATACAGTTACAAAGAACCAAGGTGTCCCAGATCTAAGCGGAATACAGTTTTTCCAGCATCTGTGGCAATTCTCTGTGCTCATTTTAATCACATCTTTGCCAATATTTTGGGATTTTTGGCCATCTACATAGAAGCTACTATTGATACTCAATGGAAATCTGGACTCAGTCTTTTCAGCATCTATGGCAGTTTTTTCTGCTCATTGTTCCTCGACCAACTGTATCCAGCTTGCAGCTCAGTGAAATCTAGTCACAGCCTTTCCAGCGTCTATAGCAGTCTTCATCATTGTAATCACTTCTTGGCCACTATACGAGAGTCTTGAGCTAACTGTATCAAGCAGATGGGTACACGGGAAAATGCACTGACAGGTGAATTTCCTGGCACGTTGTACCTGTTCAACGATCTTAGAATTTTAAGTTGTGCACTGGGTTTTCGTTTTTCTTCACTGATCTCACAGTTTTTATATTCCTGGATTACAAATCTAATTAAGTTGTTTGTTATTATAATAATCTTGCAGGTGTTGATTTGAAGGGAAGTTTGAAGCTTGTTTGTTATGGTGTTGGTTTTATACAACAATAAATTCACCATAACAAGTTCTGGGAATTTGCAATCAATATTTGGAAAATCCGGTGGAAAGAACAGAGTATAATTGTTTAACACTAACATGGGAAGCCTTAAAAGCCTGCCATTATTGAATTTGTATGCAAACAAATTGGGAGGGTAAATACATGTTCCTCTTCCTCAGCAATTTCTCTGGACTAATCATCCCTGAGAAGACAAATCCGAACAGGTACACATTCAAATCTTCGATTGTGATTTCGTTTCAAAGAAAAAATGCATAAAGAATTCAGGGGAAGTGGAGGTGCCTTTGAATTCATCCGCCCATTTTTAGTTATGATGGGCATGGGAGCAATGTCAAAGATGATTGCAGGGCAGGAACTCATCAGGGAAAACTCTTTGATTACCAAAGAAAGTGGGATGGTACGCCTCGGCAGAGAAATGCCCTCCAAATACTAATACTAATGAAAATTGTTGTGCCCTCCATACAATGGAAAAATGATTCAAAAGAAATTATTTTCGAGTTGAAGAGGTGCCCCAGGAACAACTTTTGTGCCCTCCATACAATCGAAAACCCCAGGAACAACTGTTGCGCCCTCCATACAATCGAAAAATGATTCAAAAGAAATTATTTTCGAGTTGAGGAGGTGACCCCAGGAACAACTAAGGAGGTGCGTGAGGTGGATATAGAGGAGGCTACAGAGGAGGCAGGAATGGCACTGGAGAGGATCCAGAAGCTAAAACATACATGAAAATTTTGCCTGCAGTTTCTACACCCTATCTTCAAAGAGCTATTTTTTTAAGAAAACAAACAGAAAGGTAAAACACATACCTGTTTTAGGCAAAAACTATGGAAGATCGGCCTCACAGAAAAAAATAACAGTAAATGCAGAGCTGGTAAACCTGTCTTGGCTATTACTCCTCAAAGCACACTGATCTGTCTGCTCAAAAGTTTCCCAAATCGTTGAATACCAAATATTTCGAACCCAACTTGCCAAATATCATATAATATTATAAGCCAGCTGGTTCAGAAAATAAGCTTTCCTCCTGGGTGTGAACCGTGACAGCGACACCTTAATCAATCGTTGGAAGAGAATGTTCAGGCGGTGGGACTTCGAGCCAAGGAGATAAGAACAGCCGATTCGAGCCAAGCCCAGCCAAGGAGATAAGAACAGCCGATTCGAACCAAGCCCAGCCAAGGAGATAAGCGAAATTTTAAATTTTCCCACAAAATTTTAAATTTAAGTCTTCTTCATAATATTTTTTTAAAGGTTCATTTGCCAGCAGTTCTATTAATTGAATTTTCCCACAAAATTTTAAATTTTCCCATAAAATTTTAAATTTTCCCACAAAAATGTTTGAAAAGTCTTCATCATAATAATTTTTTAAATGTTCATTTGCCAGCAGTTTTATTAATTTGCGCATTTATTTTATTAATATAAACCATATAATATTAATTAACCTGTGCATCCTATAAATTATATAAACACACATTTGCATCCTATAAACTATTCATCTTAGAGGCATTGGGAAGTGGTTTTGTACAATGTGCATGGTTTATATTATTGCTAAACCTTAAAAACCATTCGTAGGCCCTAGGATGATAATAGTGTTTCTTCTTAGATGATGTTCAAGGTCCCAACAAAAGTCATCTTTGTTGGGCAAATCCTCACATTAAACCCATACAACATTTATATACCTATGGTTTATAATGATGGTAAATAGTGCTCCTCACCACTTAATTGTGCAAAAAGCCCCAACTAACCTAGTCTAGGTTAGATGTCCTCAATATTAACATATTATCCTACATTATCCATTAGCTCATGGAGATAGAGGGTTCAAGGACTCTCACTTGATGGTTGGGGACTATAGTCCATCAAGAGGTCAAATGTCGGGCTAACTGTGTTAAGGACACCTCAAGGTCAACCAACACTAATGCAATGTATTAGTTGTTCGTACATCGACCTATCAAAATGTCACAATATTGGGTAGTAGACATTAGTAAGTAGGACACTAGTCACCAACAAGAAACCTTGATAACGATAGAGTAATGATGTGGTGAGTGGATGTGGACCCGGGGATACCGCATGTCAATTGTGTGGCAGTTGATTTGACATGCTAACGTCTCATTATGATGTGGCACCAATGTGGGTCTAGATGACTTGGCATACCAATGTGGCAAGTGATGTGGCATGTTGACATGGCAATGGAAGGTTGACTTGGCACCAAGGTGATGTATAGGTGGTAACCATATAGTGACGATGTGGATGTTGGGCTTTTGGATGTTAAGATATCAACTAATTAGTATCAATGACACTCTTTAGCCTCTTCCCGAGGGCCCAGTGGCTTGATAGCTCGACCATTGGCCTTTCAAGATATTGGGTATTGAGAAATTAGGGCTTCAATCTACAAGCTTGTTTGTATGTTAGGTGTCGAGTATCGAGACAGTAAGTATGTATAGAGCATTAAGGAAAATCATGTGTTTCGTGTGAATTTGGGCAAGCTTAGAAGTCGAGTTGCAAACTACTACAAGTGTCCTTATTTTTCTACAAGAAACAGTGTAATGTGAAGGCGAATATGCTAAACGTGATATTGGATGGCAATGATGCTAAGGAGAAGTTGGAAAATTAAAAAGTGCACCTATCCAATGCATCAAAACAACTTGTGGTAGGGTTAATCTAACAAAATGCAAGGTTGTAGTGTTTCTTGTAGTTGCAAAATATAGTAGAGTGTAAGATTATCTTTGTGCATTTGCCCTTGTATGATTATGTTATAAGCTTCCTTGGTTGTGAAAACGCCTTTCTCCCCGTAGCCCCATCTTAAGATGTCCGGTTCATCCGAGACTCTTATCTGTCTTTTTTGTAGCTCTGTTTCGAGTAGCAGATGTGTCTGTTCTGAGCCGTTCGGGAGGAGCAAATGTATGTCTTTCCACTTCCTGTAATCTTGAGGGGCTTCGGAGGTCCAGCATTGATTGACTTTGGCTTGATAATGTATTCCTCTTTCGTTGTCAGGAAGGCCTTGAAGAATGTCATTGATTTTTGGCATCTGCTGCCACGAATCATCCCAAAACCGTGCTATACTCCCATTTTTTATTTCCCAGAAGCAGTGTTCTTGGATGAGAGATCTGTTTTGTGTTGCCGCATTCCAGATTGCAGATCCCGAATTTGTCTCAGTCATGCATAGTCTTTCCTCCAGTGGATGGGTGTTGGCGTACTTGGCTGTCCAGAGGGAAGCCCATGGTGTACTAGGATTCGCTAGCCATCGCCACCAGATTTTGGCTCCCATTGCCTTGCTGCTGTTCTCGGGATCTCGCAGGCCTATTCCTCCTACATCTTTGGGTAAACATACTTTCTCCCACTTTAGAAGGGCCCATTTTCGATTCTGTCCTGAACCTCCCCATAGAAATCTTCGCTGTAGATTCTTGATTTCTTTTAGGACCCACTTGGGGGTAGCTAAAATGGAGAAAAGATACAAAGGCATAGATTGGAGTACTGCTTTTATTAGGATTATTCTGCCTGCCATGTTCAGAGATCGAGTGGTCCATAGGAACAGACATTCTTCTAGTTTTTCTAAGAGATGCTTCCAGGAGGAATGCTTGAGAGCGGAGCTTGTGAGAGGGGCGCCTAAATACTTGGAGGGCAAAGAGGCGGAGGTGAATCCCAGAATGCGCTCAATTGCTCTTTGAGTGGTGACAGGGGTGTGGAAGAAATAGATTTGGGATTTAACTTGGTTGATGAGGGCTCCGGATGCATCAGAGAAAGTGGAAAGAAGGGTTTTTATGAGACGAGATTCTTGGACCAAGGGGTGAGCGAAAAGCATGTTGTCATCTACGAATTGCTGGTGGGTGTGAACCGGGGAATTATGAAATGAGATCCCTCTTAACCTTCTACTGGTCTTGGCTGCTATGATACTTCTACCCAGGCCCTCAGCCATGATGACGAACAGGAAGGGGGATAAGGGGTCTCCCTGCCTTATGCCTCTAGAGGGTCGAAAAGTAGCTGAGGGGATGCCATTGATTAAAACTGAGAAGAAAGCAGAGGATAATAAACTATAGATCCATCTAATCCAAGCGGGAGCAAAGCCAAAAGCCGTTAGAATTTTGTGAATGTATACCCAACTTAGGCTATCAAAAGCTTTGGAGAGATCTAGTTTAAGCAGCATACCTGGTCTTTTGGTCACCTTTAGAGAGTGAATTAGCTCATGAGTGAGAATAATGCCATCTATAATTTGGCGGCCCTCAACATAGCCGGATTGCTCAGGCGAGATGATGAGGGGAAGAAGCGGTTTGAGCCTATTGGCAATAACCTTTGAGATAATCTTGTATATCATGTTACAGAGTGCAATGGGCCTGTATTTATCCGGTTTGTTGGAGTCTTCTCCCTTAGGTACTAGAGCAATAAAAGTGGCATTTAGTCCTGGATACATCCACCTTAGCTCTCTGGATTCCTCAACCACCTGCCATACTTCATTATTTATCAGGTCCCAGAATTTGTGGAAGAAGTTTGCAGTGAATCCGTCCGGTCCGGGCGCTTTTCCTTCTTTCATCTGTTTAACTGCTTCTTCAACTTCCTGCATAGTGATAGGTTGGATCAATAAACTGTTGTGCTCCTCCGTTATGATCCTGGGTATGTTCTGAGTAAGTCAGTTGATAGCTGGGATTCGATTGATTTCGGGCTCTTGTTAGGCTTTTTTGAAGTAGTTGGTGAATTCCTTTTCTATGCCCTCATGCGTTTCGATCTTCTCTCCCTGCTCATTATTGATATGAGTAATTTGATTTATCATTCTTCTTTGGACTGTTGTTTTGTGAAAGAATTTTGTATTTTTTTCCCCTCCTTTCAGCCATCTTATTCGGGATTTCTGCCGCCATAGGATTTCCTCCTGTTTAGCTCTTGCTAAGATCTTTGATTCTATTTCTTTTTCCTGTTTGGAGAGCTCCTCTGTTCGCCCGCCAGTGATGATAGCTTGTTGTACTTTCTTCATTTCAGTCTGAAGTTGAGCCTGATCTGCAAAGATGTTACCAAATGTTTTGTGGTTCCAATCTTTGATGACCTTTTTGAGATTTTTAAGTTTTTGTTGGAATCTAGCCATTTTTGTGCTCTTGGTTGAATGGAAATTCATCCAGCATGATCTGACCAGTTTTTCAAAATCTGGATGAGAGATCCAAAATTCCTCAAAACGAAAGGGGCGTCTGAGATTTTGTCCAGGCCTGTCCCATTGGAGCTCTATGGGCCAATGATCCGATCCAGAGCAAGGGATAATAGAAGTTGTAAATTCTCCGCCTACATGAGTTGCGTTGTCAGAGATGAGGAACCGATCAAGGCGCAATGCTATTTGTTGCGCTCCTGCTCTCTTATTTGTCCAGGTGAAGATTTTGTTGCTGGTTGTGACGTCCATTAGCCAGTTGCTGTTGATGAAGTTCTTTAGAAGACCGTCGTCATTGTTTGAGTTACTTCTGCCCCCCCTTTTTTCGTCCATACTGGCTATCATATTATAATCTCCTCCAGAGATCCATAGAGGGAGAGGTCTATCTCTATTGAGATCCGATAAAGTGTTCAGAAGTTGATTTTTTTGAGTTGTTTCCTGTGGGAAATACACATTAGTTAGCAGTCCATGAGCATTCGTACCTAAGAGGTGGAATGTCGCTTGTATGAAGTTCTTGTTAGCTTGAATGTTGCTGAGGTGGATTAGCCGGGCATCCCAAAGAATGGCTAGGCCACCAGAAGCTCCATGTGCGTCTACTGCTGTGACTAGCCCCCCTGGCCAGGCCTTCGCAGCTATTCTTTCCAGAACTGTGGAGTTGCATTTCGTCTCTTGCAGAAAGAGGATACTGGGTTTTTCTTGCTTCAACATGTTTTTTAGGATTCTTCCTTTCCTAGGGCTGTTAAGCCCTCTAATATTCCATGAGATTAACTTCATTGAGAAGGGTTGGGGTATACATCGAAGTACTTAGTCAACTTGGCGTATCGCCCTGACTCCACCAGAATCTCTCCTATCTTGATTGTTCTTTCTAGGGTGGTTTTCCGTCCCCTTTTTTTGCTATCCTTGGTTTTGAATTTGTCGTCCCATGGACTGCCAATCTGTACCCCTAGAGAATATTTTTTCTGTGCCTTGCTTAATACCGCTACTAGATTGTCTACCTGCTGTTCTGGGATTTGTTCAAAGCTCCCTGTACGACATGCTTGTTCCAGACCTGGAATATCCAGCTCTCCGATGTCAAGGGGCTCCAGGTCCTCATCCATAATTTGGGGCGATTGAAGAATATCTTCAGGTTCTGTCGAGGCTTTTCCGCTTAATTGAGAGTACTCCATATCCATTTTCTCATTTGGCTTTGACGTATTGTTCTGAGGTTCTTTCAAGTGGTCTTGATGGGTGATTTTTTTCCCTCTTTGCATTGATGTTTCCCCTGGTTGCTGTTGCTGGTTCGCTTCGTCTTTCTCCTGTTCCTCGTCCGAGCCTTTCTCATCTGTTTTGTTCAGAGCTTCGAATCTATTGCTAGATGTTGCCTTATTGCTAGGATTTGCTTTGGGATTGTTGGTGTGTTTTTTGTTTCCTCTTCTTCTATTGACAACTTTTGTGAATCCATCAGGAGAATGATTGCAGGATTTGTCCGGCATGGAGGGTGGCTTATTTAGAGGGCAGTCTCTATACAGGTGTCCTATTTCATGGCATTTCCTACATCGAAATGGAACCTGTTCATAGTCTATTACTTGAACCCATTCAGAGTCTTCGTGAAAGAAGCTTATCGTATCTAGCAGTGGTTGTTTGAGATCCATGTAAACACATATTCTGGCGTATGAGATCTGCTTGCGTAGTCTTGTTTCCTCTGCTACCCATACAAATTCGCCAATAGCGTTACCAATCTCCTGCAGTGAAGTTTCCTCCCAATATTCCCAGGGCAAAGAGTAAAGCCTGATCCAAACTGGCGCGTAACTCAGATCCTCCTTGTCTGGGTTGAATCTTTCCACCCAGCCTTTGAGAAATAGGCCTGCTGAGTTAAAAAAATATGGCCCTCCTTCTAGGATTCTGGTTCGGTCTTCAAGACAGTTGAAAACAGCAGTGAAGAAACCCTTCGCTCCTAAATGCAAAGATATGTCCCCTTTTGGATGCCAAACAGTGCTGATCCAAGCCCTCAGAGCTCGTTCTGTAGGCCAAATCCCTATAAACTTGCCGATCAATGCAGGATCCCGCATGTACTGTATCCCGGCGTTGATTCTTTCACTTGGAAAGAACACCTGTGGTCTTTTAGTGGCAACAGGTTTGCAAGTTGAGGAACTTGCCTTATTTCTGTGCTCTGTCTCAGAATCTTTACCCTGCTGCTGATTGACGTGCCTGGTACCCTCATTGACTTCATTCGGTTTGTCCCCATCTGCCCGTTGCCGTGCTCTCGCGTCCGGAGAAGGGGGAGGCTCTTGGCCCTCCCCCTGGGGGGGGAAACATTGTTCCGTCCCTTATGGTGCTATCCACGGCGCTCTGCTACACCAGTTTCTGCTGCAGGTTTCTGGCTCCACAGGCCTGCCGCTTGCAGGGTACTGTCAAAACCCTAACGAAACCCGTGATGGTTCATTCGCATCGCTTCTCTCAACTTTCCATGAGATGTTTCCTCCCAAAATTCTCGACTCATCACATATATTAATTGAAAAGACAAATTTTGAATTTATCAATTATTATGCAATTTAATAAATTTTATACTTAATATTAATTTAAGATTTAAATATAATCTTAGTGTATTGTGTATGGCATAAGAAAATAATATGAAGTGTTATCAACCAATTTCCTTCCTTATATTTATTTGTAGTCATCATTATGTTTTTTACCCTTTTGCATATATTGGGCCCTTCATTTTGAGCTTGTTAGAGCACGAACATTAGTTCAACACTAGGAATATGTCTCCTCCATTCGTTTTTAGTGTATTGTTTGGCTTTGAGAGCGTCAGATTAGTCTTTTCTAACCAACATCCATACTTAGTGTATTGTTTCGCGTTCAAAGCATCAGATTAGTCATTTCTAACCAACATCCATATATTTTTTCTAGAATATTTCATTCCCTAGAATTTTTTGGTATTTATTCTAAAAAATTATATAGTAGAAAAGTTCTCGCATCACACATCAAACCAAAAGGATACAAAACAACACACACACTTCTATGTACAAGGTACAATCACAACTCAATCAAAACAATCATGTCAATGTGTGCCTATTTTGGACACAAGAAAAGGATTCCCGTACATGAACTCATGGAGGAGTTGAGGTACCATATGGTGTGCCATGATGGGGCCATGCCATACAAATTTTAACTATGAGACTCCTAAAGATTGATGATAACAAGGAAAACCTATAATCATAGTGTTATTAGGAATAACCAGAGGACATAAAAAGTGAGTGGTCTTGTGAGCTACTGTGGCTCCATGACAAGGACTATGAAGACATAAAGGGGTGACAAGAAACTCATTGACTAGTATCAATGTCCCGTTTTTGCCCTATCTAGGCCATGCACTCAGTCCCCATATTTGAGGATGTCTGCCCGATGGATCGATTGCCCGGTCCATGAAATCCCTAGGACTAATGCACCTTCGCATTGTGATTGCTATTACTACGATGAGTATTATTGCTACTGGCCCCCTGTTGCGGCTGCCCTCTTCCTCCCATAGGAAAAAACATCATTGGATACCTCGAACAAGACGGGGTCCGGGAACAACGACTTATGACTAAATCTAATAATTTGTTGGTCTTTGCATACCCACTCCAGCTTAACAAGCCTGGTAAAGCTCAGGATCGAAAGAAAATATATTTAGTAAAAACCCTAACGCCAAGGGTTTGAAAGTGAAATTGTGGACAAATCCACCGAAATAAAGATCGACAGGTAGGGGAGAAGGAGGCTAGCTCAAAGCTATGGTCGAATCCCAACGGCTTGAACAAATTTCCATAGTAATGAAGCTTCAATGTCCCAGACTGAGAAAAAATCGAGTAAGCGATCTATAGAAGCCTTTGAGTTTGTTTTCGTGGTTTCTTTAAGACTTTGTGATTTTCACTGATGAAAAGATATTAAGCGTTCACCTGCTGCAATTAGTAACACTTTCGTTCAAAGTTCATCCAAGCAATTAATTTAGTTTTTTATAGTTTAATGTTATTAAAAATCTATCCTTCATGGGATGGATGACTATGGTGATATTTCTTCCCAGGGTCATTCTCTCTCGGGTTGGAAAGGGGTATTATGCTGGAATTAATAAGGCTCTGGTTCAAAGTTTATTCGAGCAATTAATTTTTTATTTTTCTGTTTATTTTTCTGTTATTAAAAATCTACCTTTCACGGGTTGGATGACTGGCGATATTTCTACCTATGGTCATTCTCTCTCGGATCTTTTGGAAAAGGGTATTGTTGTGTATTGGAGGTATTGGAGGCCAAACAAAGATGGAAGATACACTTATGAATGGCCTAAAGAATATGATATATCAGATATGACCTAATGATCTCAAATATATCTGAGAACTGTATCTTTCTCACTCTCTCTCTCTCCCACGCTTTCCCACTCTCTAGATCTCTCGCTACCTCCCTCTTCCTCTCTCTCCCTCACTCCCTCTCTCCTTCTCCCTTCCTCCCTCTCTATCTCTTCCTCTGCTTCTCTCTTTATCTACTACTCTTTCATGCCCACTCTCTCTTTATATCTTTATCTCTCTCTCTCCCTCTATACATATCCTTATCCCTCTCACTCCCTCTTTCTATCTCTCTATCCAAAGTTATTTTAGTACATGCACCATAATTCATACACTAGCGTTGAGCTCCACAATTGTGTTTAAGCATAGATCTCTACTTAACCATGATGACAAATCATCAAACCACAATCAAGACTTATTAGTGCCCACAATGAATTGGGTTAACCCACACATTTCCCACATCATCTAATTTATTCTCACTAAGCGAATAATGGTCATATGCCAAAACCATTATTCAAAATTGACCTAATCGCTAGGTGTCTTCCTCCTATGCTATCCACATTGTGGGTCAATATCCCCTATATATGGCTCAACCGATATCCCTTATCCTCATGCTAGTTCTTGGGCTCAAAGTTGTGAGTACCACGACGAATAGGAAGATGATATTGAGCATAGATAAATGCATTAAGAAATAAATCTTAATGCATTGGGATTATATTGTTTTGGATTAAAGATTCCTTTATGCATTTCATTATAGAAGCAGATATGTCCCTCCAAAGTTGCTTGAGTGTCTACTAAAAGAGGACCCAAAGTTTATCCTAATTCATGGAACAAGGTAGCAATCAACCTTAAGCACAGATCTACTAGTAGACACTAGATCAACTTTAGAGGGACATATCTACTTCTATAGTGAAACGTGTAGAGGAATATTTAATCCAAAAGAATATGCTCTGAATGCATTAAGATTTGTTGTTCAATGTATTAGGATGTTGTGGGTTGTCTCTTCCTTGTCTAGTTGAATTTTTTGATCTCCTTCTCTCCTTAAGATCCCTCCAACTGTGGTTATGTGCCAAAGAAGACGACAGGTATGGGTTATGTGCCAAAGAAGACGACAGGTGTCTTTCCGACCCTGAAATCAGTGAAGAAATTAAGCAGAAAAGAGAGCAAAAATGCGTTGATTAAGACCAGGAAATAAAATGTCCCAAGACTGTAGGAGGTCACCATCTAGATGCTCTGCCATAGGTGGATTGTGATGATCCAGTCGTCCCTATAAATGTCAGAGACACAAAAAAGGCCTCGGATTTGCCTGTACCACAGGGTTCCGAGAGTTCCGGAGCAATGAAATCAGATGCCGAGGAAATGGATGTGAGCTGAAACAAGCAGGATCGAGGCTCTGTGCCAGAGGAGAGGTTTCCAGAGGATACTAAACCCACTCAAGAGGTAGGTAGCTACATTTTATTTTTATTGTTTAATTATAAGAATTAATGCAAGAAACTTGCCCATGAGTGACTTCCGTTGGTTTAGGTGATAAGTCTGGATGGTAATTTTTCTACCAAAATCGCCCGGTGCTTTCCTGTTATGCCATTTAGGTGGCGTGGACAACAGTGATAGTGAAGCCTGGTGGTTGGGTTAAACTCTGCTGACCTCACTAGTGAACCAATGCCTTATTGGTGGCTTATGTAGAGTTTTTCACTTTTGAAATAACTAATAGCTTGCCATATGTCATCCAATAAAACGGTTTAGGTTGGATGTCGATATTCCCAAGTAAATTTTTGTTAAAACTACGATGGGAAATGAATGGAAGATTAGGCCTACCCTGACCGATGGACTTCTCTACCCTGTGCTACATACCCATTTGATGACATGCAACATTGTTCAGATCAATGTCAGTAGAGGCGTGACTAGTATACCTCTTTTCCATTCAGTTCTTGTTCCTATTATCATTTCCATTCCTCTGTTGGGATTACACTTCTACAACACCACCAGTTTTTAAGCGCATGATATATTCAGGGAGATGGGTGGGTTCAAGTTGCTTATCCGTCAAAATTCTATAGTCATGATTCTAGTTTTTTTTTGTTTCTAGTTATGTTTATGTTTCCTATTTCTAGTAAAGTAGGTTTTGTATCTCCAAAACTCAATTTTATAGTGGTAATGTACGCCGTCACTGAGGTGATTTACACTTATAATTCGCCAGAAACCTTGAGTCCTATTTCTTGTTCTATTAACCATGTAGTCATGTCTCTTGTTTTGTTTATGTTTTACCCTTTTTGGTAAAATACGCTTGGACTGTGGATTGATATTTTAACAAGATGGGTTGCGAGAAACAAGTCCCTGCCCAAGGGCATGATGCCAAGAGAAAATACTGTCAATTCTTGCATCCAAAAAATGAAAACAGTCCAACTCCATATTCCACAAACAGTCTTCTAATGGCATATTTAATCAAGTTCAAAAACATACAATAAAACAAGTAAGTCTAACTCCATATCCCACAAACAGTCTTCCAATGTCTAATAGGAATTCCTTTTGTACAAGAGTATTATAAGTACATTGTACTCTTTCTTAGAAACCATATTTCCTGAGAGAAGATAATAGTCCTAAATTTATGAACTATTAACTATCATTGTTCATACAGTTTCTTTTGAAGAGAATCAAATTATATCAATAAATACGCACAGAACAGAAACAATTCATCTCTTCCTCTGTTTCTTTCAACTAAAATCCAAATGACATTTAACAACATAGCTAACTAGATAAGCTAAACTTATTTTGACAGTAGGATTACAAATAAAGATAAGTATAGAGTTATACTTGAGCCCTGAGCTTTACCAGCTTGAAATCAAAATCATCTTTAAGAGCTTGATATCGGATGACACTATCCAAGATGGATGGTTGAGGCATGACGCAAAATTTTCACCACCATAATACTCCCCTATTCCCCTATATAGCACTCTGTTGTAATATCTAGCTGGACTAAACAAAAAGATACAAATACTTTAATTTTGAAAGAAGTCTAGTTAATTTTGATCGAGTCACTATTCAACAATAACATCGAATTGGATCATTGCATCCTTTGGCCCCAGATTGTTTGGCACCAGCCGATCTCTTTTCCAGGTATTGTTGATGATACTCTTCTGCTCTGTAAAACTTCTTTGCTGGCAGGATCTCTGTCACGATCTCTTTATGGACTTGAGGGATGCACTTTGGAGGGAAAGTAAATATGATAGATGCACTAACAACCCAATAGACTACAGACTCAAAGAGTTAGAGACCAAACGAACTGCGAGATACTAAATGAAAATTCATTATATGGCAATATACCTAAATGTCTTTGTGTTAAGGGGAGAAAGCTCCTTGAGAATTAAACAAACTCTACTACGAGTGATGCCCTACCAAAGGCTATCGAAATAAAGCGCAGGAGTTTGTTGGCAAGGAAACATAATGTAAAGAGGTAAAGGGACTAGGCTAGGATGGATTGGTCCTTCAACTTGCTTGGTTGTTATTGGGCAATATGCAAAGCTTTTTCACCTTCATGATTTGATAATTCCATGCCCTTTAGCGCAAATCAACAACAACAGAAAGAACATTCCCAAACACCTCCTAAGATTCCCATAGAATACATTGGGATCAACACCATATTTAATGACATCATCATTTTTTTTTAGTGCTTTCATTATGGAGTGAATGTGAAGAGATGATCGTATGCTCGAATGAAGGTTTGCGCAAAGCTGATTCAATGCCATTTGCAAACTCTCCTTGATTTGGTGAATTCAATGATGCGTCGTGTAAGCCAACCTCAATTGGATACTACTGCCCAACTTATTGATGTAGATTTCTTTTAGGAGGTTGAGAAGGTGAATAATTTAAATTATAACAATATAACTTATATCCGAAAGCCACAATTACTGAGTTAGACCCTGTTAATGATCATGTGAATCTCATATATTTATTGTCTATGGTTATTTTTTACTAATTTATTTTACAGATAACAATTACTTGTGGAATGGGAAAGGCTAGAGGTTGTTTTGGTGAGTGCATTTTGAGTACTTTCGATGAGTTAACGGGTTCTGAAGTTTGTGGATATAGTAAAATCACCAAAAGTTGACCTCCTAGCAAGGTACTCATTTTAATACTGTGAAGCAATTGCTGCAGATATTATGGTTGAATTTTGTTTTTAATGTCTTTGTCTAACAGATGTTGTAAGTCATAGTTCAATAGTCCGGCAGGTTGAACCATTTTCCAGAAATAGTGATAGAGCAACAACAACACTTGTTAGAAAGTGAGTTGAAAAGGGGAGAGCGCACTGACTGCTGAACCTATTTGTAAGACAAGATGCCTATTTGTCAACAACCCCCTCCACCCCACACTCCCCCCCCTGCCCCTCCCAAAAAAAAAAATTTACAGGCAATGCTGCCAGTGATTTTACTTATCTTTCCCTTAACATCTCGAGACATTTCTGAAGCTATTAGATCAGTTGGGTGAAATTGGTGTAGCATGTTGTAGGACTCATAGTCAAGTATAACGGTTGCTGCTTGTTGCATAGAATACAATACCATGTCTGATGATGAGTTGAAAAGTGGGGAGGGCACTGATTCTTGAAACTAGTTGTAAGATAAGTCATGCAATAAAAGTTGCATAGAGTCAACACCTTATGACGTGTAAAATGCTACATGATACTATTCTCTGCCTAATGAGTTGAAAAGGGGAAAGTGCACTTTCTATTGAACCTAGTTGTAAGATAAGTTGCACAATGAAATGCCTATTTGCTACCCAACTCCCCCAAAACTTGACAGGCAATGCTGGCACATGGCATTCCCGATATATCCCTTAGCAGCTCAAGATGTTCCCGAAGATATTAATCAGTCGGTTGAAATGGGTGTGCATTTTTGTAGGACTTGTAGTCTAAGTAGAATGGGTACTGCTTGCTGCATAGAACCAACACCTTATGATGTGTAAAGTATTGCAGGATACCAGGTTTGATGTGTTGTGCATTGTAACAACTGTGGGACAATATAATGCGTTAAGGCTTGGTGAGGGTCTTTAATATTTATATTTTACACAGTGGAAAGGACGATTGATGAATTATTCACATAATTGCATATACTTTTTATATCAGGGTTGTGTTTTAGAACTACAGTTAGCATGTGATGTTTATTTGGATTTTATTTTAAAGTTGGAAATTTGTCTTTTCAAGTGTTCTTTTAATGTGAATCGATGCTATACTTTTGGCGCTTGTTAAATAATCTATCACTGCAGGTATTGAACTTAATTGTAGAGGGCCTATTCAAAGGGCATCCCATCAGTGAAAAGAAACTAAAAGAGCTTTTAGGTCATACACCTTCACAAGTGTTTGCTGGAGCTTGCCTTGGGGT
>APFE031310194.1:4653-20393 GCA_000404065.3 Pinus taeda
TCTCTTTTTTTTCTTTTTTTTTTTCTACCCTACCCTACTTGAAAAACAAAATCATTTTCAAGTGTAAGAATACTTCCAATGGAGCCATGTGCACATCGCGATTAGAGACAAAATGATGTGGAGACTTGAAATGCATGCTTTGACAACTATCCGGATTTCAGAGACCAAATGATTTGACTTTGAAGGGATCAAACACAGTTGAGGAAGAGAGTACTGCTACAACTTAGTGACCGTCTAAAACCATATCTCAATATAACTCTGATATCCTTGGTCCTTTTGCTGATCTGGATCATTCTCCATATCTTCTTCTATCATGACCTTCACATCTTCCTCTTTTTGTTGATCTTTCTCTTGAATACATGGAAGATTTGATGGTAACCATGAGGGAGCACTCTCAATCTCTGATTTTGATGTCTTCTCTTCATCAAGTGCAGCCCATGGTTCTTTCCTATCCTCTTTTGAATCTTCTTTTACTGGATGTGGTCCTTCAATCCTTTCAAGATAATCTCTTTTTTGCAATATTCTTTCTAAGTTATGGTGAAGATCATTGAGCTCAAGAGGAGTCATTCGGACATGTTGTGCCTCAGCTTTGCAATTGGGTTGAGCTATTCCAATGTGAGGGTTTGGAAATGGTGGTATGGGTAGTTGAGTGGGGGTGTATATTTGAGATGGATGTGGATGTGTTTGTGGTTGGGCAGGTGGTGGAGGCAACTGAGTGGGAGGAGAGTTGTACTGGGGCCTCCACCCCTGATGAGGTGCATTCCACTAAGGTTGTGGCTGAGCATAAGAGTGAAATGAATGAGCAACTGGAGGAGCATAATATGGATTTGTGAAGGAACAAGGAGGAGGTGTGAACCAAGAAGGATGAGTAGGGGGACCCCAAAAAGGCATGAAAGTGGCTTGATAGGGGTCGTAATAGGTCTGGGATGTCCCTTGCATTCCTTGCTGGTAGGGTATGGGTCCATGTGGCCTCCTTTGGTTCATATAATAGAGTGATTCAGTGGCTCCTTTGGCTCTCTGATATGTAGCTTTAAGTCCAGGCAAGGAAGGGCACTGACTCGTAGGATGGTATTGTTCATAGACGAAACAAACTTCTATGGAGTGCAATGGACATTCATTCCTAGGATGCTTTCTAGTGCACTTAGGACAAAAGATGACCAAAGCCCTCTTGGCTTCCTCTTGCTTCCTTTGGATCTGTATGGTATCTAGTTACATGGCAAGAAACTGCCTCATATCACTCTTGAAATCTTCCAGCATATTGTCACATTCACATTTTCCAACATAAAGGGATGAATTGGAAGAAAAGTTACTACTCTCAACATTTCTGCTTGTAGCCATTTGCTTCAGAGGAATGTTTTCTTCTTCTTCTTCCCTTGAGGTTCTTCAAATATGTCTTGCTATCCACTTAAGGGTTCTTTAATCACAGCCATCGAAGAAGAGAGAAGGTTGGCTATGTGAAGCAATGGGGGTGTTGTGCAATCATTTTTCTGAATTATCTCTACTCCTACAAGGAATGAAAGGAAATCTTTTTGGTTGATTTTTGCTTTTTTCTGCTTGTACCTACAAAACTAAAATATATTGAGCTGCAACTAACTATCTTGCTGAAATGAAAATGCGGAATTGAAATGAAAGAAGGAAAGGACTAATCTATTTTGCTCAAATGAAATTGCAAGAATGAAATGCTAGGCTACGTTTGTGGAATTGAAATGCTAATCTACCCTTGCAGAATTGAAATTGCGGAATTGAAATGTTAATCTATGAAAGCAAGAAATTTCTAGTCTACTTTTGCGGAAATGAAATTGCAGAATGGAAATGAAATAAACTACTTAGAAGAAGGTTGTAGTAGAAAATAAAAGAAAAGAAGCAATTACCAATACTCTGACGCTTCCCCGGCAACGACGCCAAAAATATGGTGAGCCCCAGTATTGCAGCGATAATCCTACAACTCCTGAAACTCCCTTCTTTAATTTTATCAACCCGGTAGTTCGTAACAAACTTGGAAGCGACGGTGTTGTATGCACAAGTGCTAGCTCTTGCTGCGGCTGTCACTTGATCAGCTGGCACAAGTCCGCTAGGAGCTTAAGCCAAATTCTATGAGCTCTCAGAAGAAACTTTTTAACTGATGGATGAAAGCTAACTCAAAGAACGCTAATCTACTTGCAAAAAGAAACTGGAAAGTTGAAAGGAAACGTAAAACCTAGCAAACCCTAATTTTACTAGCTAGGCCTACTGATGCAAGAAAGAGGATGCAAGCTACTGAAAGAGATGCCATTGACTTCTAGGAAGGTAAAATGCATGTGTCTAAGCTACTTCTATAGTAACATCTGAAAAAAACATCTTTTTGTATTTTTGAATAAGTTGTCAAAATTATCATGCATGTGCTTTCATTGTTTTTGACTGTGCAGAGGTGGATCGGCAAAATGCTTGGAAGATTTTGGGAAGATTCAGAGAGGGCCTAAAGGGTCTCTAACACCCTTCCATAGAGTTTCATAGAGTTTTTCTATCAAGAAACCTCTTTCGTGAGCTTCTACAGGAAGTCTGCAGGGGTTCTACAGGATGTTCTGGAATTTCTACAGGATGTTCTGTGATTTTCTACAGGATGTTCAGAAATGGGATTTTGGAGGATGGATGGATGAAGAAAGATGAAGGAGTGGGTATGGAGGTAGGATAGGGGCTTGAGGTGGTCCAGAGATTGGAGGATGGAGTTGAGAGAAGATGTAGATGGCTGGATTTGTTCAAAGAGGGTTGAAGCAATGCTGCACAAAAAGGTAGGGTTATGTGGGAAAGATGGCAAATGTGAGGCAAGAAACCAAGTTAGGGGATGGAATAGATGGGTCTGATGGAGTTTGGGTGGATAGAGAAGTGGTACAAGTGCTATGCAATTTGTGTTTCCAACTGAACCAACAAAGACTTGCAAGAAATCAAAGACCTAGTTATGCCAACCTAATCTGATCTAGCTAACAGTAAAGAGAATGAACAAAAGCTTTATTTGTAAGGAAACCATGTATATTAACTATGCAATGAAGCATTCAAAGATCTTAACATGTAATCAACTTCTGTAAACGAAAATCGTACACTAGTGATTGCATGGCAAAGCAGAAATAATGTTTTTTTTTGGGCAGCAAGGTCACTTTGATCCTAGCCCCTGATCCTATGAGGGAGAGGTGAAATCAAAGGTGCTTGTTGGCCTTTTTTTGAAGCTTTTTCCCTGTTAATAACCTATCAAATAAATCTAAACATGAAAAGCTACTTTAACAATAAAAAAACAATCTAAATAACAAAACAAGATTTACATCTAAATAACAGATTTTATTCTAAGAATGCAGCAAAAACACATAAAAGTAAACAAAGGAGGTACTAGGCACTTGAGATGAGCCCAACCCCAAGAGCTACAGCCTCCTAAGAGAGATTAGAGTTGGTGCAAAGCTGGATTCATCTTTATTGATCAAAAGAATAGTTACATTCCAAAAACTGTCCACAAGGAAAACTTGAAAATGTGTTGAAATGCAAAGCTAAACTATTGCCTAAAAAAGGACGAAAATCGAACTACAAACTAGCTAACTTCTGCCTACAAAGTGACTAACTATTGGCTAACCAAAATGAGGCCCTAAGCCCTCTTATTTATACAAATTGAGGACCCCAACAGTCCTCCTAAACTTTAGGGACTCGGCTTCCCAAAACTTGCAGTTAACAACAGTCCTACTTGACTTGCTTGGCTGCCCTTTTGATAATTGATTTGGTGGCCCTTGAACTCCGAGCTGATGGTGGAGAATTCAAAGTAAGGGCCCATAAATGAAGGGGACACCTTCCTAAAAATCCTCTCCACGAATTTGGTTGCCAAGTGCTCATTTAAACCTTTTATTTTGTCTCCAAATTGACTAAAAAGACTGCATAAAGAACACATTAGACTTGTTGGCATAATGACTAACCCTTGTGGGTTTTGGTGTAACAGCAAACCTCCACATGGTATTAGATCTTGGACCCAGGTTTGATTCCCCCAAGTTGCATTTGAGGGGGGTGTTGGAAGAATCACCGCACCTCTATAGAATCGGTAATTTCCACCCTGGAGATCCTAGTTATTGTTTTGGAATGTTTACCAATACCTGTAGGTTTTGTTGTAACGACAAACCTCCACATTTCACTCTATTAGCATAAATATAATCAAAAACATGCAATAAACTAATGAGAATGGTGGATTAAGTCGAATTAGGAGGCTGAATGAGCCCATATAATTATCCATTTTTGGTGCTCATCATTATGCGTGTTGATGTTGAAAGGGACAATAGTGTAGGGTTTTGTTTAGCACAACTAACTCTGAACCTGGGTCAGGACCCACTCAAACAATAGACTACACAAAAAGGGGTGACTTGATTGCTCGAGGGATTGTGTAGCAGAGAAGGGAAGGTCGGGGAATGGATATTTTTTGTCATAATTGGCATTTGTAGATGCACATTGGAGGTGTGCCCTAGAACAATGAATTGGTAACTATTCACTAAGAATAGGTAGCACAAGGATTGTATCGCTAGACATTAGATGCCAATTGACTTTGGAAGTGGATTCTAGACTTCTTGGGAAGGAGGTGAATCCTGGCACAACTTTTGAGGGTGGAGGTGTGAGCCTCTGGATTCCCTTGTTGTGGATGTACGCATCGTACCCTTTTATTTGTTGGTTAAAGAAAATGTAGGCATCGTACCCTTTTATTTGTTGGTTAAAGAAAATGTGCATAGGTGTATATGTGGATTTTATTGTAAATACCCTAATGATTTGTGTTATAAAGCTCCATCAAATGGTATGATTGCCATATTTTCAGTAGTGGTCATTGTAAATACTGTAATGATCTATGTTATAAATCTCCTTAGGTAATATGTTTTGTTTACAGAGGTTTTTTGGTCATATGTGTCATAGAACATCGACGACAGTGTTCCCTTAAGGGGGAGGAATCCGTAACAACCCCAAGTTAAAAGTTCATGTAATAAAGTTAATAAAGGAAAAATAACACCAATGTCATGGGACATGTATTTGAGGTTGAATGTTGGTCAAAACATCCTAGTTGGTGTCCATTTTGGTTTATTATGGATAAGGAAATTGGAAAAGGCTTTGGAAAGGAAAAGTAGCATTAATTGTCATTTTATTTATGAAAATGAAGGAAAATAGGAGAAAGGGAAGGTGAAAGGTAACGGGTTGCATGTGAGGAGGCAATTGAAGGAAAATAAAGAAAATTGAAGAAAATAGATGCCTCAATGATAAAAAGGCTTCTAAGGATCAATTCATAGCCTTTTTTTTGTTGAGTTTTGGAATTGGTTTTAGAGAGGAGAAGAGCAGAAAGAGAAGAAAGAAAGCAAGAATGTAAAGGAAAGAAAAGGACAAGCAAGGAAAAGTTGGATCAACCAACATTAGTAGGAATCATTGCAGGTAACATGTTTCATGTGTGATTTCCTAGCTATTTTGTGCATGCATAGTACATGCATGTGTGTCTTTGGTTATCTTTTTATCGTGGGAATGAGTTTTTCTAGGTGTGATAGTGGTTTTAGCATTGCCTTGCAGTTTTCAGATAGCCATGGTGTGATGGGTTCATTCTTCATTGATCTTTGGATTTCTAGAAGGTTTTGGATCCAGGTGCATTGGTCTCAGGAAACTCCCAAGGGTTGGGGGTGGGGATGGTTTTCTCCAGGAAGTCATTAACAGGTGGGTGGAGACAGGGTAATTCCTCAAGGGATGGTGAAGTAATTGTGAGGAATCCAAGTTGAGTTTGGTTTTTTGATCTCGAGACTAGTTATGTGAGATCACAATATTGTGAGGGTGGAGGTGGTTTAACCTTTGCATTCCTTTAGTTGTTTATGGATTTGTCTATCCCATGAGATCCCACATTTAAGCTTGGAATATGGCATGGGGGTGATTGGATGAAAGGAGGATTTGGTTTAGCCCAATCTATGGTTGGGTTGTACATGGAAGTCCCTGATTTGGTTGGATTTCACATATGTTAATAAGAGTTAATTTCCTCTTGTATTTCATGAGTAAATTTACATGTTTTATGTAGTGTTAATGATTTTTCTACCATTGTGATTTAGCTAGTTATATGATGGTTATAATCTTGGTTCTATGATATATTCAAGTTATGGCTCTTATCATGTTTTATTGATAAATGAATGGATAATGAATGCATTACCTAATAGATGTTATTGCAACTATTGTGAGAGGTCATTAGTACATCATGTTAAACCTCATATAAGTTTCAGATATCTATGTTCAAATATGCATTCACAACCTATAGATTTCATGTTCTCAATGTGTTTGACATAATGGATGTCATTGTTAGAATGGGCTAGGTCAAGCCCTTGATTAATTTTTTTGTTAGAGGATTTGTCTCTCTGATGTTTATCATTTCTAGGAGTTTCATTAAGTTCTAGAAAGAGGTGTAGATTCTAGGACTGAAAATTTGGATTAGATCTCATCGTCGTTGGCACAAAACTAGGTGAAAAAGACTGCAGTCACTCCCTTGCAGGCTTATGCACGTGACTCGAGGGTTAGAATCAAATTCAAGTAGTTTTATGCCAGTGTCTAGGAGTCCAAATTAGTTGAAAATAAATTTACTTGGGAGTTGGGCACATGGAGTGGTTTGTTAGCTCTTGGTGGTCTTGTAGCACTCGAGGGAGGTCAATAAGGTCTTCTTTTGTTAGCTCCATTTCCTTAAGGTTATCTAGGAAGCTGAGTCATTTCATGGTAGAACTTAACTCATTTCTACCACGATAGAATGGTTAAAGTGGGTATATATGTGAGGAGGTGCTACAATTTCAAATCCCTAAGGCAAGAACCGTAGTGACCTAGTTCTCCAACAAGCTCGTCATGATCAATAAAGCTTTGACACACTATCCAGTGGCCTCAACATGGTCACAAGGAGCACATTTTCAATTCATAGAATAAAGGGTTCAATCTACTCCCATATTTGCACCTCTTGGTATTCACACTAGTTGCATTGAGCAAAGCTCCATGCAATGTCTTTACTCAGAAGTATCTTATTCTACAGATCATAGTTCTTTGTGTGGTTCTTGTGTGGTAAGCTTCTATGCTAGTTTCTCTTTTTCTCTACCTAATTTCAAAAAGACTAAAGTCTAAAGTCTATTGACTCTTTGTCCTTCACACTTATTTCTTCACCACTCATGACCCTTTTGGTTCATAGCTTCCTCCTCTCTCTCCATTTTCCATGAGGAGAGGGGATGGTGTGACGCCATCTTTCACCCAATTTTTGCACTCTAAATTTTATTCTTGTCAACTCAAGTTAGTCCATCATTAAGCAAGAAGTCATGAGAATTAAGGGTGGTTGATATGGACCCCTTCATGGCATGCCATGTGAAAACCAACCAAAACACAACGAGACACTAAAATGGGCACACAACAAGTACTCAATAAATCTCCCCTCAAAGCTTTGAATATGTATGTCCCTCGCTTTAGGCTAGTCATCGATTTATTTCCACATATATTTATACACATCTATAATTTACATAATTGGGTTTATATGTAGGAGATGGTATAGAAAAATGGCTATTATAAGTGTATCTTACATTGTATCACCATGTTTTTGGAAATATGCTCTATTTGACGCACACCTAATGTGACATTGCTTGTGTAGTAGGACTAATGATCCGAATGGAAAATTCCATCCACCCATGGTATTGTAACTCAAGAAGGATATAAATAATAGGCCTCAGTTTGTAAAAGGACAGAGTCATCTACCAAAATGTGGCATT
This sequence comes from Pinus taeda, assembly GCA_000404065.3. NCBI lineage: Eukaryota > Viridiplantae > Streptophyta > Pinopsida > Pinales > Pinaceae > Pinus > Pinus taeda. The sequence goes on from APFE031310194.1 coordinate 12,399, forward strand.
CAAAATTTTCTTTCATTTAATAAATGGTTTTCTTGAATGGTCATCTTCTCTATGTATTTAATGCGTATTTTGAATATTGTGCGGTTTCTATCATGTCCCATTGTTCAGTCTCCTATATTCCCCCCCCCCCCCCCCACCCACCCCACCAGATCCAAATCAATGGTATCAGAGTAGGTTGCATCTCCATGGAAATCAAGGATTTATAAAGAATGCTAGGGTGGGTATGTCGATTTCTGTACATAAATTGTTTTGATATGAAAAAATTTGCATAGCTTTGTCGATGATGAAGTAGTTGAGTTTGTGGAAACTGTTATCACTCAGGTTGTCCCTAAGCTCCTGAAGGGATACGGCCAAGGTAACCACATACCAGTCTTTGGATTGCAGGTTCTAGCCCACCTACAATCAGAGAAGGCTCTCTCTTGATGATTTAGCTTTGTTGATGATGATTTTAGGCCAACTATTGGGTTCAATGGGTTTTTTTTTATGTTTGGATGGTGTTTGAATGGAAGGAAGATTCTTTCAAGCAGAGAGACATGCATAGAGTGATAAGTTTCAAACCCTTGGGCATGGAGTCAAGGAGTAGAACCACAGGTAGGCTTTCTTGATCACAAGAGGAATATGGAGCAAGATAGCTAGACATGAAACAACCTTCAAGCTAAAGAGATGGGTTGAAATGTAAGGAATGAGAGACAATTAAGAATCTCTCAATCAGCTTAACAGAGGGAAGGAAAATGAGCTCTATCTAGGAGTAGTTAAGAATCCCTGGATAATTGTCATACATGGTGAATTAGGGCAAATATGAACCATGTGGAATTCATATTTATGCCTAAAATAGATGAAAACATAAAGAAACAGCAGAAATTGAGCATAGAGTGCAATTAAACAAGTTCTAAGCTAATCTTTCTTTCTTCTATTTAGATAATGATGCATGAATGGAAAAACAGAGGTAAGAAACACTTATTGGGTCATGTATCAGCACAAGAATTCCACAGTCACTCTTCAACCATTAAACACGGTACACAATTCATTCTCCAAGCTCGTAAATAATCTTTGATTATAGAAATTATCAGATATACAGTGCGAGTCTCTGCTTAAGCAAAACATCCAACCAACAAAAAACCAACCCTCTTCACATTGTTCAGGGCTGTCTTTATAGGTAAAATATCCATAAGTATTTATTACAACCGACCTAAATAGGTCTACAGGAAAAGTTTTTAAACCTAAACTTGTGCTGAAATTAAATGCAAATAAAATATCTATTGAGCTACGCTAGAAGCAACTGGATCAAAAAGAGTTAGTGTAGTGTCCTCTATGACTTGGTGCAGTGCTTTTGCAATAACTGAGCTTTGAGCTTTGGTCCACTGATCTTATGTGAGTTTTAATGTGCAGTCACTGTGATGATGAGCTTTGAATGGTTCCTTAACTGCTTCTTGACTTTTCAGGATTTCTTTTAATGTTTTATTCGCCTTGAGCCTTGAGAAGATCTTCACTGATAAACTTCGCCGCAACACTGATACTCTTTGACATGGATTTTGGCTTCACATTTGCTCTGATACTCTTTAATGCCTAAACTGGGTCTCTCTCTTTCTTCCGATACGTTAAAACTACAAAATCGGGCCTTTTCTGCCATTTTCGGCGCAAAAACGGCTATGGAATCAAAAGATTCCCTAAAGATTCCCCAATTTGGCCCATTTCTCGTAGCGATGCGCGATTAGTGCTAAGCGCTAATCGCGCATTGAAAATTGCCTCAGAATTTGAATCTAGGCCTCCTAAGATGCATTTTCGCGCTTGCACGCCCTTCTTTGGCGGGTGACGTTAGCATGATGTCAGCGGTGGGTCCTGGTACAGCAGATGACATCAGCAGGGTGATGTGGCAGGGTGTTAAATGGTTCGGTGCCTTATATGTTTTTGCGATGTGATAGCGGTAACTGAAATGATGCGATCTGTGATGAATTTGTAGTGAAAGATGTCTTAATGATAAATCATGTTTTAAGCGAAATATATGAATGAATGGAGGCATGCGGCGAGGAAGCATTTGTGATGTGATATGCTCTTTTGATGTGATGAAAATGTTGCATCGGGGCAAGAGAAAGCGGCATGCATTTAGGGAACATGATTCTCGCGACCACCGATTGCCGACTTGTGATATCACATCGGCTAACAGGGGAAGGGGCATATATATGAGGCATATAGTATTGCGATATGCCGATTTGCGAAGTGGTATCGGCGGAGCATTCATCGGGGAGGAGAAGAACGAGCAACCTTACCTTGGGACCTGCGATAGCGATAATCGCGTCGGAGGGGAATCCAAAGGGATCGAAAGAATGTTAAGGCATTCGGAGAGGGTTATTGCGATCGGAAGAAGGGTATATACGCTTTTGAACAGTATTTGAGGCCTCGGGAGGGTCCGATAACCTAAAAAAGAAGAATTTCATGCTTTGGAAGGAGTCCATTGCATTGGAAGATGGTTTTAAAGGGGAAAAATGAGGGTTCTTGCTATGTTTCAGACAAACTTAGCAATTCCCAAGTGTACTTATGGTTATCTTTCAACCAGGGGGGAAGGGATAAATATATAGGGGAGTTTATTAACATAGTTTTAATAGGGGATGGGGAGAAATAGATAGGGATTTACATAGTAGAGTTAGAAATTAATATGGATTGTGACAAGAAAGCGCTAAATTTAGGGATCTTAGGCTTAAAAAGGGGAGATAGAACTTTGTAGAGGACATATGAACACTCTTTAAGTAAAGAAAATCTTTACTAAGGGAAATGATATGAAACATGATGGATTTAAGAGATATCAAGCAGATCTTAACCTCTTTAGGGAAGTTAGTGAATGATTTGGTGAAGAAGAAGAAGGGGGAGTTAGACATGCCTTGCTTGAGTTGCTCCAAGTGTATTTTTGCCTTGAAATTGTGATTTGAATGGATATAACATTTGAAAACACAAAACTGATCACAATCATTGATTCTGTGGCCACAAAACTACCTACCCAGCCTACTTACCTAGCATTTTTTCTTTTTTTTTGCTTTGGGTGCACTTGAACTAGCAAACCCAGCTTTTCAACTTTTTCTTTTTCTTTCCTCCTATCTACATCTACACTTATTTCATCCAGGGACTCAGATTAAGCTGTTGAGCACCCTTGCTTCTCTACCTATCTAGGAACCTGCCAAGATTAAGCGGTTTGGACATATGTTAATTCTCTATATTCTAAAACAGGAAATTGAAACCTAGGGAGACCAAGATTAAACTGTTTGGACCTCCCTTTAATCGAAAATTCTTCAAAATGGGATAGCACATCAAAATTGGAACACAACAGTGGCCCTTGAACTAGCACATTCTCATGGAATCCTTCTTTGGCTTTCTGTAGCAAATATGGAACATTGCAGTATGCAAAGAATGACATATTTGGCATGTAAAAATGTCAATCATGAAATATGAGTGACCTGCTGCAGCAGGAGGCTAACAGTGGCTCCACTTGGGGATGGCTTTTCCTTGTGAAAAGTCAAGAACAACAGGTCAGACTGCCTTGATCTTCTGTTGTTGTTGTGGACTAGGAACACTTCTTTCCGTTAACTATTTAAATGATTGAAACTTTGGAAAGAGAACAACACTTACCCCCGACTGAATTACTGTGAACTATATAGCATCTCCTGCTTTCTTCTGCGTGCTTAATGTTGTGTACAATGTTACCTGAGCACTGCCCTTTGGAATAGTCTCAATACATGGATCAAAACTGAGGCATTTTTCTTTAACTCTGTATTTGAGAAGGTTGCTGATGTAAAACCAAGAATTTTCTTCCCTTTTGATGCTATTGACCAAAGTTTTGGAAGCCTGATTTCAGCGTTTTTAATTGATTTCTCTATGATATACATCAGTGCTCTTATCCTGTTATGCTTGCTCTAAATGTCCAAAACTGCCCTGAGTGTCGATCTTCAATATCATTCAAAACAAAGAATCAACAAGAACATTCCCTTTTGTTGGCTGTCAGGTGATTGAAGTTTAAAATTCTGAGCGCAACCTCCTTTTAACATGAATCGCTGTAAAATACGACACTATCCCTTAATTCCTCGAGTGTTTTCAAATATATCTCAATTGGTCCTGAGCATCCTTCTGTATTTTTATTGCTCCTTTCACTCAATATTCCGTTGTACCCTTATGCTGAAACCAATGCAAAAGACATAGCCTTTTGAAATAGATGATTTGCACGGGCTGTGCCTTATAAACTTTGCTGCGTAGTTTCTCCTGAGAATGATGTCGTGACTGATTATTAAAATAGAGGATTGCCTTTGATCTATCTCCATAACTTTGCTGCTCGGTTCCAAGCAATCGGATTGCTTATACAAACCTAAAAAGGACAGCGCTGACCTATATACAAACATCAATATAGAAATATATACACAGGGGCATTGTATCCCTTTAAAAGCGATCTCGATAATGTTTCAACATTTGGCCATTTACAAGGCCCTCTTCAGCTGTGCTGCCATCTACATATTTGAGAAAATATGTGTTATTTCCTTGCACAGCACTAATCATGAATGGACCTTTCCAAAGAAAATCAAACTTTACATGTTTGCCTTTGTCTTCTCTTCGTGAATCCCACCTTAGGACTTTGCTGCCAACACAGAAATCCTCAGCCTTGGCTCCCTTATCAAACATCTTTTTGAGATTTTACTGCAAAATCTGAGCTCTGTCATACACTTGCTCTTTAGTTTGCTAAAGGTGAATGGTCTGATTAATTCTTCTTTGAATGTCATTTGGTTCAGCCTAAATCTCCTGTAATAGTTTGATAGTAGGAATGCCCAAAGATGAAGGAAATTTGGCTTCCATGCCATATACTAACTCATAAGGGCTCATTCCAATGGATTTCTTAGTTGAAAGTCTGTCTGCCCAGAGGGTATTTGTGAGCTTCCTATGCCAGTTCTTTTTGTTCTCTTCTAGCACTTTCTTTATGATATTGATGAGGCTTTTGTTGGATGACTCGGCCAAGCCATTACCTTGAGGATAATAAGCTGAAGAGTGGCCCAAGGTAATGTGAAATTTACGGCAGAAGTTAATCATGTTTCTGGATTTGAAGGCAGCAGTATTGTCAATGATGATTTTCTCAAGGTAGCCAAATCTAGAAAGGATATTGTCTTCTAGGAATCAGATAATAGTGGAGTCATTGGCTTGCCTACATGGGATGGCTTCAATCCACTTGGTGAAATAGTCGGTGGCTATTAAAATCCACTTACGCTGGCCTGAAGAAGAAGGATGGATTTCACCTATGAAGTCAAGACCCCATTGTTGAAAAGGTTGTTCGGTTGAGATAGGCTTAAGGGGCAAAGGGAGCAGTTTTCTTTTTCCTTCAAATATTTGGCATTTGTTACATGAAACAGAAAATTTTCTGACATCTGCAAATAGAGAGGGCCAATAATAACCTGCCCTTAAAATCTTGTCAGCAGTGGACTTCCAATAAAGATGCCCTCCACAGTCCCTTGCATGGAATTCTTTCATGATGCTGTTGGTTTCATTTATGGTTAAATAGTTTAGCAGTATTCCTTCATGATTTTTCCAAAACAGGGAAACATCTAAGACACAGAACTTTAGAGCTTTCATCTTCAAAAACCTTTTCTTGGTTTTGGACAATCTTGTGGGAGCACATAGGCTTAACAATACATAGAAAATATCAGCATACCATGGGGATTGTAAAAAGGTTTCACTGATCTGTGGAGTCGCCAACTCCTGTTCATTGTCTAGCTGGTTGATGTCTAAGGCCTGAAGATTTGTTTCGGACATTAACTTGGCTAAACCTTGTCCCTTTATCAGCTTTGTGGGTTTTATGTCAATTTCGTATTCAAGAATACTGGCAATCCATTTACCTCTTTTGCCTTCTAGTCCCTCTTGAGTCAATATGTCTTTTACAACAGAGTTTGGGACATAGGCAATCACATGTGAATACAAAATATAAACTCTGAAGTATTTGATGGTTTTGACAAGGGAATAGGCCTATTTTTCGATGATTTGGTATTTCAAAGGTGCATCTCTTAAGGCTCGGCTGAAAAATGCAATAGGATTTTCATTTCCTTGATCATCCTTTTGCAGAAGGATAGCAGCTATCGTGTGTACTGAAGAAAAGGAAAAGATGATAAAATCCTTGTCAAACTGTGGACTTGTGAGTACGGGCGTTTGAGTCAAGGCAGCTTTGATACTCTCAAAAGCCTGCTCGGTTTCCAGAGACCATCTTACCTTGGCATCCTTTTTTAACATGTTACTCAACAGTCTTATCATTTCTGCTAAGTTTGGGATAAATCTTCTTAGGAAATTGATCTTTCCAAGGAATGCTTGCAACTCTTTTATGTTTCTTGGGTATGGAATTTGAAGGATGGCTTGGATTCTTTCCGGATAAATTCTAATACCGTCCTTTGAGATGATGTGGCCTAGCAACTTACCTTCCTCAAGGCCAAACAAGGACTTCTTGGGGTTCAAGGAAATGCCATATTTCCTACATGTCATGAAAATTTGCCTTAAGTGTTTGAGGTGCTCTTGATCAGATTTGGAGAAAGGGGTTAAGTCATCAAGATAGACAACAAGGAATTCATGGATTTCCTTGACAAATGCAATATCCATTGCCCTTTGAAAGGTAGCACCAGCGTTCTTTAGCCCGAAAGGCACTTTAACATACTTAAATGTTCCCCAGGGTGTGGTGAAGGTTGTCTTGTCTTGGTCATCTGGGTGAACAAGTATTTGATTGAAACCTAAAAATCCATCTAGTAAAGAAATTCTAGAGGAACCCACTACTCTTTGTAGGATGTGGTCCATTTGGGCAAAGGGTAGTGGTCTTTTAAAGAGACCTGGTTTAAGTTTCTTAGGTCTACACACAGTCTGATTTCACCTGATTTTTTTCTTGTGGGAACTAGATTGGATACCCATTCAGAAAATCTAATGGGTGCTATAATACCTGCTTCAAACAATCTCTTTACTTCCTTCTCAATGAGGGGAAGAAGTATAGGGTTTATTCTTCTAAGTTTCTGCTTGAATGGTTTCTGATTTGGTTTTAAGGGAATGGTGTGTTGTATCACTGAGGTGTCATAGGACTTCAAGTCCTCATAACTCCAAGCAAATACATCTTGTAACTCTTTGAACAAATCCACATACTTTGGCTTTTGATCAGGGGGCAGATTTTTGCACAATTTAATCATTTTGGGCTTTTCTGTTGTCCCTATGTTGTGTTCTTCTATAGTAGCATCTAAAGGCTCCATTTTTGGCTTTTTGGGCACATCATTGTCATCAAACATATCTTCTAATGGAGTAAGGCCAGCAGGAAAAAAAATATTCTTTAGATCAATGAACTCAGCCTCTGCTTTGGATGTTTCCTCTAAATGCATTTGTTTCAGCTGTTCCATGTTTGCATTTTCAAATACAGTTGGGTTCAGGATTTGTTTTGTTGTTGCCACTGTTACAGCCTACTGATTTTCATTTGTTTGTTGTTGGGAATTACTCATGGCCTCCATGTCAATGTTTAAATTTGAAAACCTACCCTCAAGAGTGAGGAAATTGTTAATGTGGGCATCATTTTCAAATACTTGCCAATCTATAATATTGTTAGGAACAGTGGGCCTATGTTTTATCTCAACAGTAAAATGGTGACTTGGCTCAAAGGGAAGCTTGCATGTACTAGCAAAAGTGGCTAGGTTGTGGGCATGTATCTTATGGTTTCTAGAAATCTTGGCAAGCTTGGATTCAGCGAAGGTATTAAGTATATCTGTTGCAGTAGTCCTATAGGCCCTCATCCTATTGTCATTGGTGACAAAGTTACCTTTCATTTATTGGATGATTAAATTGGAGTCACCTAGAATGGACACTTTTGTAGCTCCTAGGACTTTGAGCAATTTTATGCCTAAGAGGAGAGCTTCATACTCTGCCATGTTGTTGGTACATCTGAAATTTAGTCTGTAGGCATGGCCTTCTGCCTGATTGTCATGTGTGTTGTGAATCCATAAACCTACCCCTGCT